>JANIJG010014173.1:0-34554 GCA_024611175.1 Megaceryle torquata | reverse complement strand
GGGGAATGGGTGAACTTGGTGATCTTAAAGGTTTCTTCCAACCAAAACTATTCTGTGATTCTCTAAGCGCACATCAGGGCAACAGGCAGGATGAACAGAACTAAAGTAGGTGTATGAAAAGAAGAGAGATTTAACTTTACTTTGCATCATAATGTCTGGAGAGAAATGACTAAGCGGCCGTAACTGTCTCCTGTGTTTCTGTGAAGTTATTCCTGACATCCCTCTGTATGGGAATGGGTAATCAGGGTTTCAGACAGCCAGACAGTCCCACTGTTGAGCGCAGAGGAAGGAGAAGGGTTTGATATTGCAATTAAAAGAAGGTAGGCTGTTTAATAATAAAATATGTGAATGTGGTTGTTGTGATTTTTATGGCCCTCAGCATGTGGCTTAGTAGGTGAAATGGGTATTTGGGAGGTTTCTCCTTTGTTTCTTTTTCCTTTGGAGGTTTTTGTTTTGAAGTGATTTTTAGATAGATATTATTCAGCGGTAGATATTATTTAGCTAAAGGTCTCTTTTATTTCCTGGTTGATGTGACATTAACAAAAAACCCCAGTCCTCTAGAGCATGAACATAAAAATTATATTTTCTATGCTTGAGTTTTGAGTGACGAGGGTAAAAGAAGCAACAACTTGGGTGAGACAGTACCAAGTAAAGATGAATTAAACACGAGGAGTGAAAATTGAATTTTATCAAAGCTGCCATTTCTGGCAAGTGTTTACTGCACCAGTTTACGATGAAATATTTAATAATTCTGCTTCCTTTCAGACTGCAGTTTTTATTTCACCTCTCAAATAAGGGGCAAGTCCTGGACAGGAGGTCATTAATTTTCCCCTTCAGTCACCACCTCCTTAGAGCCACTAGAGTTAATAGGGCTGCATATTAATCAGGGCCTTGAGTCCTCTTTGTAGGAGAAAGGCAGGAAGGAGGGGGTCTCTGAATTTACGCCATTAACTTTAGGTGACAAATAAAGGCTGTTCTTCCTGCTGGGCTGTCACTTAGGATGCCTGGTTACAGCTGCACAGCTGATATGTTGTATTTTTATGTGGTGGTGAAGATGAAGAAGGGTTAAGGCAGGAGGCACTGAGCACAGTGCAGAGCTGAACACAAGGAATATGTTCCTCGCCTGGAACCCGTCTGAAAATGTCATTTATCCACCTTGTGCAATAAACTGCTCTCACGCGGGCATCTCAGAAGCAGAATGTGCTTCAAGCACTTCTGTGCTTGAAACAAAGGATGTTTTTCAAGTGTGGACAATTTAGATTTCCAAATCCCTATAACAGCCACAGAGACTCACCTGCTGTCCTCCAAAGGTCAAAGCATCTTTAAAACTAAACGGTGCCTCAGGGGGCTGGGACGGGACTGTGACTGTCCTTGGCGATGTTCCTGAGAGGCTGTTGTCATTGTTGTCCCCTGCCATGATGCACCAGTAGTCTGTCCTTGGTTTGGTCCTTTTGGATTTGATTGACTCACCCACCATCCTGATGAGGGCACAAGCAGAAATGATGGGTAAAAGACAAGGTTTGGGACATGGTTCCTGCAGACGGCTGACTGCCACCTCCTCACACTTCCCTTGACTCCCAGCTCCAGATATTAAACCAGCTATTGAGGTGGTGGCTTTGATTTCTCATGCCAAAGGGTCTCAGATTTTTTTTCTTTAGAACAGGAGAGAATTGTACAGATCTGAGCTGGAGAATACTCGGTTTTCTCCACCACTACTTAAAGAAGGCAGACAGTAACGACCAAAAATGAGGCTGCTGGTGTAGATAGTCACAACACAGCCAGCCTGACTGAAAAAAAACAATGATATTTTTCATTTTAAACACATGAATAATGCCACCCACTTCAGTCCCAACTGTAGTCACTGGTGCTACTTCTGCTAAGGTCAGGTAAAATGTAATTGGGGCTACTGGTACAGGAGATATGAACCCTTAATTAGGGAAAAAAAAAGGAGAGAGAAAAATTCACAGTCTCCTTACTTAAGTGCAAGACAAAAATCCTTTTACATTACTAATTTATTTACATTTAATTATTTTTCCTCAATAGCTGCCTGAAGGGGAAGTTTGAATCCTCTCACTTTGGAAACTGAAAACCACGTTGCTAACGTGTTAATGGAACTATGATTAACAGTGCTGCTAACAGTAACATGACCATAATAGTATTTTCCTATTTTCTATTTTGCAAATTCCCAGAGATTTCTACTGTTTTCACCTTTCTCATCAATTTTATGCAAACTTAGGTACCTCTAATTTTTCTCTCTGCTCCCTAAAATGGAAAAGGAAGGAATGTCAGCTTTCAGAGATATAGTGGGATAAAAAGACCCAATTTTCATCTTCCTTAATAGCTTTTCACGATTGGCTGGCATGTTTTGACTGAACTGGAATATGGCAACTTTTCTTCGTGCTGTGAAATTTCATTAAATGGGTTTCGTTGTGATTGTTACATAGAATAAGTCTTTATTTTCCTAATGATTTATTTTCCTGTGATACATTTCACCTAGAAAAAGAACATTTCCTATCAACAGAGGCTGAGGTTGCACCACTTGAAAAATCCTGTATTGTTCTTGGATCCTCATGAGGGTTTATCTATGTGAGTTTTCATCCATGTGCATTTGATTTGTTCTGGTGTAACTGGGTAAGCCTATAGCTCTAAAACATTGGTGGTTCCTAATTCCAGGCTCCCTAAGGTAACTTGAAATCCAGTTGACTTAAAGGATGAAGCAAGAGCTATTTATTTAAGAACAATGAAACTGCTTTCATTTGTGTGTTAGTTTACACTTCGTATTAGGGAGCATTTAAAATATATTTAGCTGGAGTGTTCTTTCAATAAAGTTCACACTTCTTCTAATTGCAGGAATCAATCTTTTATTCCACATAAAAATTGATCTCCATTTGTTTTTATCTCTGCTCTTGGTTTCTTTCCTGGGAATTTTCAACAAAACCTTTTTATAAAGACAATGACTCAAGGTTCCTACTGGCATTGTCTCTTTCTCATCCCTGGATGATAAATTCAGGCAAGCAGAGGATGCTAACCTGTTAATAATACCTGCTGGTATTGCTCCAAAGGTAGGCTACTAGATGAAAGCATTGATAATTCTCCAGGGTTTGCAAATGGTGAGAGCAGAGCCAAACCTGACTGCCACTTGTCATGCTGACTGTTTCCATACGCTCTCCCACTTCTCTGCCTTTGGGTAGTTGTTGTCTCCTGGCTTACTCGGCAAGATTTTGGGGGCAGAGAGATTTGTTTACTGTGAAAACAGGGAGGATCTGGTTCTGCGAGTGGGAGCCCAGGCACCATTTCAGTTCAAATGTGTAATAATAATGAACAGAGTATAAAGCTTTGACTGTGTCTTCGCCCCAAAACAATGGACAGGGTGAATATTAGTCATTCCAATTAAATCATTTTGATATTTAGGCAGTTTCAAAATCTGTTTTTATTTAATAGTTTTTGGTTTGGTTTGGTTTTCTCAGATATATGCTCCCAATTAAAGAGAAGGTCTCCTGCTGCTGGTAAAGCTTTGAAGCTTTTTTATAGTTTGTAAAATCTGTTAATTCTTTTTGAAGTGATTTCACGTGATTAAGGCTGTGAGTGGCTGTAATGTATCAGGACAACAGCTAATTCTGTTCTTTAGAAATTGAGGGTCTTTGATTTATCAATTTTTTTTTGTTGTTTGTTGGTTGGGGTTTTTTTTTAGTTTCCTATCTCGTTTTTCATCAAGGGGAGACCTTGATAAGCAGAAAGTCAGTACTTTGAGCTTCTGGAGAGTGGCTAACCAGCAATATTACTTGAATCATTCTATATTTAGTTCCAGACAGGTTTAGCAAGGATTTCAGACTTTGGAAAGGCTGGGGTTCAAAGGAACCCCTTTTCCATGGTCTCCCCTAACTCCTTGGCCTCAGCTCTGCCACCAAATTCCCTTCCCACTGCTTGCCTAATATTTTAATTTTGCTGAGGCAGCCTGGTACATTAACTGGAGACCTCATGGCAAGATGCAGCCTGACCCAACAGACACAAGACCATCAGGACCAGGTATTGAGTATCTGTAAGTAAAGATGAGTTTTGAGAAAGAGAAGTGGGCAATGAGTGTCATCCTAATGAGAACTATATCTGGATAGTGGTATCTGCAGTTCTGAGGCATGACACAAATGAGATTTAAAAGATGTATTACCACCCACAGCTGATGTAAGCGCGGGGGGTGTGTGTGGAAATGGACATGTGTGAGAAGTTGGAAATGGACATGTGTGAGAAGTTTAAGTGGAAAAGTACTTGAGCAGTGAGGAGATGAAGAAGCTCAAGTCTCTTCCCAAGACATGTGAATCCCCTAAGGCAAATGTCTCCTTGACCTGAAAATTTGCTTTCTTTGGTTGGCTGGCACGCAACAGAGTGAGCATCTTTCCAACAGAGAAGCCTGAATTGCTGCTTGATAGAAGAAAGAAGGAAGCTCTGGTGAGATATGGATGTGATCAGGGATTAGAAAGGATATCTGGAAAACTTTTAAGTGTTTTTTTGGCTCAGTGAAAGGAACGCTGTGGAGTGGGGCCAACGAAGCCAGAGGAAAGAAGGAAATGGCAGCAAACTACCTCTAAACTCCTGCCCCATTTCATGCAAATAAGATCCCATTTGGATTCTTTGTTCATGTTGATGGACAAAAATGAGGAAAATTGACCTGTCTGGAGTAAAAAAAAAATAAAAAATTACCTGGGACAAGAAAGCTCTTCCAAACACTGGGATGTTATTTGCCATGACAGCAAGGGAAGGTGGCAGGAGGATAAATAGGAGGGTGTGAGGCAGGGAGCACAATTGCTCCTCTGGTATGGGTACGAGGCAGTGCCAATGACACAACTACAGCCCCCTCAGTCCCCCTCTTCCCTGTGAATCTACCCTCAAAAAACCCATAGAATCATAGAATGATTCTAAAAAGGTTAATAACTTCTTGTCTTTAGTTTATAATGGTGAAAGAAAGGGCAAGAGGATGAGGGAAAGGCACTTTATTAGCTGACCAGTGTCTGGTGTTCAATCCCACCATTTAACTATGAGTACTTCACTGGGGAGTCACAGGAAAAAAGCCAGAGGAAGGAAGGAAAAAGGAAGAGAAATCAGAGAGGAGGAGGAGAGTAGCAAGTGGGAGCAAATCAGTGAGGAGCAGTCAGGGTGGTTTTGCTCTCATCCCTTGTTTGGGACAAAAATAACATCTGTGACAAGAGCACAGTATTCTGTAGTGGCTCGACAGTGTTACAGACACGATTTCAAGAACAGCATTTCAGCCATCACCTAAAGAAAATAAATAACTCTACAAATCCACCGAATATATAAATCCCAATCCAACAAAACATATGTTTAGTTCTAATGACATAAGCATTCCCAGCTGCTGTGGCTAATGATCTTTTAGGTGTCCTGAGTTGTTCCAAAATTGTGGCAAATGGTTTGGAGTTCAGCAATAATATTTGTGTCATAAATGCATCATTTTAGTTTTCTTTTGTTCTGAACATTTTTGTGATTTAAAAATATATTTGACAGGACTTTCCTAATACAATGTTTTTTAATTGGGCAGTCAAAAACATTTCTTTTTATTTTGGAACAAAGTGTTCAACAGACATTTTTTCCTGGTTCTTTCTCCTTGCTTTCCCACCCAATTTATCCTATAGCAGTTTGGTGATGCTGGTATAGATTCATGAAACACTTTAAGTAACTTTTTCTGAAAAGACTTTAATGCCTTTTTTTTTTTTTTAAATTAGTTTAAGTTCCAAATAAATGTTTAAGAATTGGATTTAAGGCAAAAGAGAGCAATTAATGGTGTGGAATAAAGTCAACAAGGGCAGACCAACAGGGATGTGGCAGCTTACGTCCAGTGGATGTTAATAAAATGTGTCTGCTGCCTGGAACCACGCAGGCAGCATATGGAACAAATAATTCATAGATACCCTATTTTAAAATGTTCTGGAGAATCCTAAAATGCTTTTCAGTTCTTTCTTTTGCATTCCTATTGCTTGTAAGGTCAGTATTTCTTAATTCAGTATTAGAAGTCCACCATTAGAAGGCTAGGAGGGAAAGAAAACTGCAGCAAAGACATTTTAAGGACATTTAGAAACACCTATTTTATTAACATCAAACATTTCAGTTTTAATGTCCAGGATCACGGATACTAACCTTGGGCTAGAGATGAAGTGCCTTGTAACAACAGAAAATGTAAGTCTCTCATCTTTAGCCTCAAGGAGTCTCATGGTTCAAGAGATAACATACCCTTAAACCCTTCACAGACTTAGAGATATTTGTGCTGAGCTTTGGGACAGAGCGATTCCTGTGATGAAACTCCGTGTTTGGAAAAGGGTCCCATTCTTAACCATGTGTGTTGAAATCTCCTTAGAGGTTCGGATGGGCTGAGTATCCCTGGACAGAGATGGATTAGTGGGCAGAGTGAAGGAGAGGTGTGATTAATGCAGCTGCATTAAAAGATGCATGATAAATGCAATTTATCACATGGCTATCACCATCACATATGTGCTATATAATTCAATATTAAATAATAGTAGGAGGTTTGTTACCAACTGGTAGGAGTGCGGATGAAGGAGAGGGTGATTGAGGGGTTAGAGTTAGGAGTGATGTATTCATTGATAAGAGTGTAAAGGATTATAATTGTAAAAGGGCTACTGGGTAGTGCAGAGTAATCAAATATTGCTCCTTGTATTAACGTGATTTATTGCTCTTTCCAGAAATTAAAGCTGCTCAAGGCATTTTATGCTTAGGAACCAATTTTTGGAAAGGACTTATCCAGTTTTAGGGAGGAAAAACATGTAGGGATGAATAACCCTACTACTCTACATAATTGTTCACACTCCTGTTACATCCCACAATTTCACATGGGAAAGTAATAAAATAGTAGGAGAGTTATATTATAGTGCCCGAGCCTCTCCTCTAAAGTAATAAAACACTGGGACATGGGTTTGTGGGATGGTGCTGAAAATAAGTAGCAGCTTTAACGGTCTCTTTTTTGACCAGCTATTTGCCTGTCTGACATGAGGGGGCTTGTATTTAATTGTGTTATACACAACTAGATGCAGCTATTTTGCCTTGTTAGAAGAATTGTTCAGACTTTGCTTCAGCATTCTTTTGTTCGCATTGTTAGGCTTCCTCATGAAAGTCAAGGCATATATTCCTGTTTGATTAAGAGGTGAATGATTTATTTAATTCAGAGTGCAGCCTGGTACCATTGTGTTGGGATCTTGAAAGCATAGCAGATAATAATCTTCAGTAGCTTTATAAAAGAATGATAAAGATGCCCTATTTCACCTTCCTTTTTATTGGGAAAACTTTCTTCTGCAGGGCAAACACCTAGGAGGGGGAACAGCACAGGCTTCCCATGCGAGGTCGAGTGGTTATCATCCTCCTTCTAGAGCAGGGCATAGAGTCAGCAGCTCTCAACCCCACTGGTCCTGGAAAGCATCTCTCAAGAAGGTGTCTTCCAGGTCCCTCTCCTGGTCACAGCCTGGGGGAGCAAATTCAGTGACACTCAGGATGCAGAAGATGTATGTTGGTAGCACAGGGCAGAGCAGGGTGGAGAGGAGCATGGGGTTGCTGACAGGGAACTGCTTGTCCACAGGCAGCTGCTGTGGTGCCTGGTGTGAGGAGTCCAGGGCAGGAGGAATAGATGTCGGTACAGTTTTGTGGCAGGGTGTTTCCTCCCTCATGTGTGGAAAACCTCACCAGAAAAATGATGCAGTTTGGGGCATATCTTGGAAGTGAAGGCAAAGAGCTACAGACTGCACTCTGCAGCTTCTCGTAACATGGTTCCCTTTTCTCTTACAGTTAATCTCCTTTGCCCACTGGAAAGCAGACACTAGATGCTATATCAGATGTATTCCTCTGTTGCTTCGGTGCTTCCAGACAATATTTTACTCTAAGATTTTTCTTGATTTCTGAGGCATGAGGCTTTCTGAGGATATTTTCCTCTGGATGCAGAAGGAAAGAGGTAGTTAGTGCAAGGACTGAGAGTTGCTTTGCTCCTCACTGGTAACAGGGAATGATCTGATCTCTCAAGAAAGGAGATTTCCACTGGATGCTTTTGACATCTGGACAGGAATCCACCCGGTATTTTGGAATCCGGGCATTCAAAACTCCAAGCAATGTGACAGCTGTGGCCAAACTGGCAGTGGTCCCTGGTAACAGGGAGAGCAACAACAACTGAATGCTGTAGAAAAAAGTGAACTGTGACTGAACCTGTACCCAGGCCCTGCTTGATTCACTGATGTAGCCATACCTGAGAGTCTTGGAAATGCTCCTTGGGGTGGATCTTTACTAAGAATAGTAAGTGTTGAGAAAATCTTATCCACGTAGCTTCCTATAAATGTAGTTTTGTAAGGAATGGGATTGGCTACAAAAATCTCTCTGCAACACACTTTAGAAGTTTTAAAGTGACAAAGAAAAGCCCTGGTAGCCTTGTTCAATCAGATCCACTGTTCAACTTCTCCAAGTTTTGCACCTTCTTTAATTTCCAGGGCTCTTATTCAGGATTTGGGTGAATGCCAACAGTTAGTTCTGGAAGGAGAAGAAATCTGGTCAGTCCCACAAAGTACTGCGATGATCTTCTCCTAGGGAGTCATCCTTATGCTCCCCTTTCTCTGAGCTTCTTTCTTAGCCTTGAGGCAAGATCTGGTCCCATCTGTCCTTCCTGACGCACGTATCTACTTCTTCAACCATGCCTTGAAATTGCTCCTTCCCCCTTCTGTAAGAAAAGTGCATGTTTACAAAGTGTTTATGGTCCTGTGGAGACAGCTTGCAACTTTTGGTTGGCATTTTCATTTCTATTTTTATTGTTCAGAAATCTTTAGAGAATGCTCCTGGGTGGTATGGCCAAGTTTGCTTCTACATAAACCTGAGCCTTATTACTGTCTCATTTTTTTAGCTGATAGATGTAGCCTCGCTGTTATCAGCCACAATACTCGAGTGGTATTGGAGAAGCATAAGCAAGTGTAGGCACAAACAGTGCTTAAATGTGATGAACCGTAACAAGAAGGTCTTAAAACCAACTATATCAGCATCCAGTGTTGTGCTATTATCTAAAGAATGAATGTTTTTGCATGATATTAACCTTTGTGACACAAGTCATCTTTTCTATAGGGTACAGGCAAGTGAGACTCCACAAGAGTGATGAGGCAACATTGCTCTGTAGTGCAGATAACATTTGTGCTTAACCGGTACCTAGAGATACAGATTCAGTGCTTAGTGCTTAGTAACAAGCTCATTCTAACATTAGCACCTGAGATTATGATTGTATACAATGTATTCCACCTATAAAAATGCCTTTGAGGAGCTTTGCCACCATTCCATATGACAGAGCAGGAAAAAAAAAAAAAAAAGAAATTGCTAAGTAATTAATTTCAGGAAATGTTTAAAAAGGCAATCAGAGATAATAACAAATCCACCAGTTCTTTCGGTAATACAATATGAAATGAAAGTTAGAAATAGTACTTGATTTCATGGAGCATTTCAGGAAGTCTTGGGTGGGAATAGCTAGCAAACATTGATTTAGCAGAAAGAGTCCTTTTGAAAGAAAGAAAATTAGATAATTGTTATTTAATGTCATATTGAAACATTAGAATCTTCTTATTCACTGTTTACCTGGAAGAATTTTCCATTTTAGCTCTTTCCACAAATAAATGGGAACAAGCCACCATTTGTCCTGTTTAGAGAGCAAGAAATATATTTAACAAATAAAGTATCTGTCTTTATTTGGACCAAACATGAGACAACAGAATTTGGAAGGCTCAGGAATGAAATTAAAACAAATCATTTAAATAGCTTAATTGACTGAAAGTGTGAATAACAGATTGTAAGTATTTTCATATATTCAGCAAATGTGCCATAAGTGTAATTTATCATTCAGTGGATGGAAGGAGGCTTCCAAAATCCTACAGAATTTGTTATTTTTATTTCTGCACTGAAAAAAAAAAAAAAAAGTACATGGCTAACTGTACATCTATGTACGGTGTGCTCATGTCTTTGGGGGACATGTAATATATGGTTATATACTCTCCCAGAATGGAGCCTTCAAAGGTCACAGAATCCCAGCATGGTGAGGGCTGGAAGGGCCCTCTGGAGATGCTCCGGTGCCACCCCCCTGCTCCATCCAACAGGGTCACCCAGAGCAGGGGGCCCAGGATCACATTGTCCAAGTGGGTTTGGAATCTCTCCAGAGAAGGAGACTCCACAACCTCTCTGAGCAGCCTGGTCAGTGTCCTGTCGCTGGGCACCACTGACAAGAGTCTGGCCCCATCCTCTTGCCCCCCTAAAGGTACCTTTTAGCTCTTGCTCAGCATTGCTCAGCTCCCCTCTCAGGCTGCTCTTCTCCAGCTGAACAGCCCCAGGGCTCTCAGCCTGTCCTGGCCACAGAGATGTTCCAGGCCCTTCTGTCCATCTTTGATCAGTGACCCTCTCAGGTTCCACTCGTAGATTCAGAGGGTGGGATTTGGCTCCAGGTCAAAATGCCCATTTGGCATTATTGGTTATTACACCCCAGCCCTGTTCCCAGGCCAAAGCTCCTGTTGATGTCAGCAGGTGACAGGCCAAGCACCACATTTTCACCTCTGCCTGCTGGTGGTGAAGTCATGCCTAGTGTCACTAGAGGTTTTAGTTCAGATCCAAAGGTTAAATGAAAGGTCTATCCTTGACTAAACCACAAAAGCAAATTGTTAGTCCTTGCTGAGTACTTCAGAAAGAATGGCTTGTCATGTACACTCTCATCTCTTTAGCCACAGAATTCCTCCAATTGCCTTCCACGGCTGTGATGCAATGAAATAGTGGTGACAGGTGACTGGTAAATAAGCAATGGCTTTTACAGCACTTTCTTATCATTTCCATCAACTACATGTGTTTGAATCATTAAATACCCTCTGTACTTCTTCAGCTTCTCTTGTGCTGTACCTTCCCCCTTAGCTTTGGTTGTAGATTTTATTTCATGCTCATGAAACATCTCTCTGCTATTGTTGTTCTTCTGATCATGAAAAACAGTAGCATTTTTTGAAATTCTATTATTCGGATACTTTTAGTAATGATTTGTATAAAAAGTTCCCCATAGAAAACATTTAGATCTTGAATACTTCCATAGATTTTATATAGATACAATTGTGTGATCTTTTCCTTGCGGTGAAGGTATGTTCTTATTTACCAGACAGGTCTAATGTCAACTGAAAAAAAATAATTCACTAACCAGCTTTTTTAAAAAAGTTATCTTTCCTAGAGAAATAATACAGCAGTAAAAATCAGTAATTAATTGGCAATGCAATTGATAATGAATTACAAACTGCAGAAGTCTGTTAAGTTGCAGGAAGCTTCGGATACAATATTAACAAGACAATGAAAACTGGCAATTGTTTTGTGACAGGACTGTTGGTGTCCCTCTGCAGGAGGCAGAGGGAAAGGGAGCCTATATTTCAGTGAAAAGAGTCAAATCAATCACGTTATTTTTAATTTTTGTTTTGTTTTTAACATGGAAATCAGCTTCAGATGTCACAAGTGCTAACATAATGTGCCATTCCAGCACTTGTAGCCCTAGAACGCTATGTTTTTTTTACACTTACTAATCTGAATCTTGATATATAGGAATAATGTTCCTTTTTTTTTTTTTTTTTTTCTTTTTAATCAGAGTGCTCCACTAAAGCTAAATTTAACATCTCGTTTATGGGAAACTTAGCTGGTAAAATCTGTCATTTTTGTGTTTTTCATGGAAACAAGCATTTCTTACCTTCTGCACTGTTTTAGCAGTTCACATTTTCATTTAAAAGTTTAAATTGGAGGGGATTTAAATTTCATGCCTAGGTATCATCAATAAAAATACTTCCTCAAGACATGATCATATAAACACAAAAACCATGAGCAAGGGAGATGACAGTGGGGGGAAATATATTTAATAGATTATAAATTGCTCCTTTTTCTTCCAACCCCACGTGAAAGTTTACTTTTGAAGTGTACACTCTACTTTGGGCTTAAAGGCTGCCTGCCAAATTCTAGCCATGCTTTCAGAAAATTATATTAATGGTCATTAATAAAATGTAAAGGACAAATGCTGCCACTGGAAGAAAGAAATTGTGAAATCAAACAGCAGATCTCTGCACGCTGCAAGGGCATCGACACACCTACTAAATGATGCCTTGCTGTTGTTTGGAGATCAAGCTTTGTAGGGTGTGCACGTGGCTGCCACATAAGTTTTTCATTCCATGATCCCTTTCCTACAAGGTGAGGTTGAAGTATTTTTATTTCTTTATCTATTTTTTTCTGAACACAATAATATCTAAAACCCAGAGTCTCCTGAGTTCCTTTGGTTACTTCTTTTTACAGAAGTGCACCAAGAAGTAGAATCCTTTACTTGTTAGATTTATCACCTGCAACTGCTCCCACATGTCTACCAAAAAGCTGTAGCATCCAAGGACTTTGAAGAATTCAGTTTTGACTTGGCTGGAATACAGAAAGCTGTGTTTGTAGCTCAAAAATGTGTACAGATGACTTCTGCATGATGAGTATAACGCAGGAAAAGATGTCTGGGAACTCCCAAGCCAGAGGTGTGAGGCACATCTGTGCTTAGAAGGGGTCATTGACAACCTAGCAAAGTTGTTGAGATGAAATTTCATTTGGAAGTGTGTAACTTGTTTTATTTGTTCTCTTGTGCATGGCATGCTGTTTTGAACAGTCAAATTATATCTATAAAAGCCATGATTATATCTTCAATAAACAGAAGTGCTAATTTCATACCGCGAGGGGAACCCAGTGAGAGCTCTCAGCATCCGTAGTGACACCCCAGGCATCTCTACACAGCTGCAAGCTCCGTGGAAATCCTCTCTCTAAACCTGCTTTTTAGGGGGGTTAGCTTTTGTACAGCCCAACAATTTGTAATCTTGTCTAAAAGAGGAGGGGATCTATATCAGAAGAATTTTTTTCTCTGTTTCTAGGTCCTCAGCTCAGGAGAAAGCAGGAACTCAGGGATTCACAGATCACCAGGGTTTTAGACTCAGTTTGTCTTGCTCATGGTTTTAAAGATTCTGTTTTCTGTATGGAAATTTGATTAAAAAGGTAATCCCTTCAGAACATCAGGCAGTAAGGGAACAATAAAATGGCTGTTTGTTTACAGGCAGCCCTGCTCAGTAGAATACAGAACAAGGAGAGGAGCTAGGAGGAATCCTTCCCATGCTTTAGTGGTTCCATATTCCTGATATATTGGGCATGATGCAGGTGGGAGAGGAGGAGTGGTCCTCAAGGGATTTATTTATCCCGCAGAATTTAGTGTAATTCCCCTTAGCATCAATGGGGCCTGTCTCTGCAGAGGAAAGGGTTGACTTCGTTTGTAATTAAAAGGTCTGGTTTATGACTAAAATATAAGGGTGGACTGAAAAATAACAAATGTTCCCCAATTAGAAGAGGAATAAGCCTAGATATGTACAATGCATTGTTTGAAGGCTTACTCGTGCCTTAAGGAAAGACTCGCTCCTATACATGTGAATATTGTATGTGTTGAAGAGAAAATAAAACCTGGAGGATCCTGTTAGGATCCTGTTATAGTGACAGAAGGGTTGTCCCCATCATATGTTCATTCATTCTTCCCTTCATCCATTCACTTGTTTCTAACAATGGCTGTTCCTGACAATTTTGTTAGCTCTTGGACTTCCAGGCAGACGGGAGCTCTGGGATGAATGTTCTCTTCGTCTTTTATTTTCCAGTCATTGCAGTAGATAACTGACAGGATAAAAACATCTCCCAGGAGTTTATTTTTCAATTTTTTATTTTTTTATTTCTTAATTCCTTTAACCAATGCTCTAAGTCTGTCAGCTACAAACCTGATAGGCTGAAGAGGCACCTATTGTCAGAGGAAACTGTATTTGCAAGTCTTAAGTGGTGCTTGACATCGTGGTAAGAACAGTTTATCTTTGACTTCTGCTATGAGAAATGGTCCTTGTTACGTGAGGGACTGCAAACAGGCTAACGTGGTTTTGTCAAGCTGTGGAAAGGTGCTATTTTTTTCCTTTTCTAGATTGCTGTCTGCTTTTAGATTATCCATTTAATGAAACGCTGTTAGCAACAAACCTTGACAGTGTATTAAGCATTCACAGCCACCTAGATTTACAGTTTAAATGAAGTGACTATGTCACTCACAAAAAGCCCCTTTGTTTAGAAAAGCAGGTTTTCACTCACTTTCATAAAACATGGTGCTGTTAGTAAAATACCTTCAGTCTGCAATGGAGTTGTTTAGGCAGAAGAGTAACGCAGAGACAATTCTTTAAATTTATCTTCTAGATGGATGGATGGTTTCTTGCTAAAAGACAGCATTGAAATGGCCATCGTGTAAGAAAATAAAGCAAGTAGCAGCAAAACACAGCCTCCCCCATCGCCCTTTTTCTGAAGGATTATCTGCCCAGGTCAAAATATAAACAATGCAAAAGTGCAAGGGCTTTGTTATGCATGAGGCCCATTGGCCATTTCAGACCAGTCCTCGGTGTCACCCAAGCGAGTTGATGACAGATGGTGAGACTGTCCTTGCGAATTTTTCACCTTAACGTGACAGGCTATATGGAAATGTCCTCGGATCGCTGGGGATTCTCCAACTGTCCCTTGGTAATCAGCACAAACGGGAATCATTTTTAATTTGGAGCCTGAAGCAGTTTTAAAGATTCGTCTTTATGTATAAAGTCTTTATACTGTTTTGCAAGACTATAAACAGTGGATGAATACACTGGATTTCAAACTGCATTTATAATAATTAACCTTTAGTTGTTTAGTGGAGAAAGACAGCTTATAAGATAATTCCACAGTGGAAGTAAAACTCTTAAAAACCTCAAACAAAAAGAAAGCAATTAATCAAAAGGGAACCTGCAACAAGCTGTAATCTGTATTCAGAAGACATAGTCTGGTCCCCTTTGGCACCTCAGCAAATTTTGATCAAGTATTTTTATATTCTGTTAGCTGTATTCAGCAGATAGAATTCTTCACCTCTGCATTACTTTTCAAAAGGAAAACATCATCTGTGGATCCAAGGCCAAGCACTGCTCTGCTTAACTTATGCCTGACAACATCAGTAGGAATACCTGACGTACAAGTTTCGGTCCTTTACAAACCTTTCTGCTGCTCAGGGCTAGAGCCACCATCCACCAGAGAATGAGGTGATTCAGCAGCTACCAGGGGAAGGAAAAGAAATGAGGCGGCCTCTCCACCCCCAGGCAAAATCCTTAGGTCTCCATCCAGCCCCTGTTTTGTGTGATACCATCCTCATTCTTTCTCTACTCTTTGCCCATATCCTCATAAAACCCCAACATTTTTGAGAAGCACGGGTGTTTGGTGGGAGCTGTCTGAGCCCCTGGGGGGGCTTGAGTACCACCATCTCACCAGGAACTCTGGTGTGGAAGAAGAGCATCCAGTCTCTGGGGTAAACTGGGCTAAAGAGGATGAAAGTTTGGGCTACAGTAAGGGCTGGGCTGAGGGAAGAGTTGCTGGGTACCATGATCTCTGTCCTCAGAGTGGGCTTTGCCTATGGCAGCAGTGGGTCTCAGGCTCTGGTGGCACAAGGCCTTTCCATTTTGGCTGGTGGGATAAGCATTGAGACACTGTGCTGATAAAGATCAGAAGACAGAGGTACCATATTTCATGCCCTGCTTTGTTCTCAGGCTTGGACCCCAACTTAACAACTCTGAGGGACTGATGCTGTGTTCTTCATTTTCCCTTGCTGCTGTTTCAGGTAGCCACGAGTTATGTTTGGACAAAGGCCTTGAAGGCTTTTTTGCACAGGCTTTTTTCTACTTTGAAGTGGAAAGACTGTATTGTGTGAAACCACTTTAAATGTTAGGCTTTCTGCAGTACTCTAAGCTCAGGCTTTCATTTTGCTTTACTTTGTACTTAAGTGATCCTAATTCTTGATTGAAAGGTGGTCTGAGAAAAGACAAGATCATGAGAGGTTTTGGTGCTCTGTTTGTGACTGGACAGAACTAATCTCATATATTCAAGTTATTCTTCCTGAGTTTTGGGGGTGTACTATATTTGGAGTTCAAGTTGAATGAGAGTTTTCAGTGACTTTGTCAACAGGGCTCTTTCGGTTTTAGGTGCCCAAGTCATTCAGGAGCCACCTAATTTTGACAGTTTTAGCCTCCAAAACCAATTTGGGCATTTGTCCAACTCTCTAAACCCGTACACCTATGTATAGATAAATATTGATTTCTAGTCTACAGATGCAGATGGTTTAGATTCAGCAGAAAATCGTGTTGGGGAATTTTGGGACACATTTCACAAGGTTTTATATACAGAACTGATATCTGTTCAGAAATATGGTATGTGAAGGAGTGGTGGTTATTTATTTATTTATCTACCTGTTTTGGGGAGGGAAAAAAAAAAAGTGAGTTTTGATATTTTTTCCAGCCTAGATTTTAATGAGAAAAAGTTTGCTGTCATTTCTTTATTGTCAGCATCAGGTACTATAATTTGCTCGTGTAATACATTGTGGCCCAAAGGTATATTTCCAACCTACAGAGTGATTTCATAACAGAAGAATCAATAGCTCATTATTTTTGGACTCGAAATAGTTTGCATGTTGCTTTAGAGATTTCGTGACATTTAGGAGATTATTTGCAAATTAAAACAATCTTTGGATCAATCAATTAAATTGTCAGTTAATCTTCTTAAATTACACTTTGTTTTAAGCTCTGTGTAAAAAGAATATTAATTTTCTTCCTTTTTTTTTTTTTTTCCTGCCCCCCTTACAAAACACAGGGTAGTAGTTTGAACTCATTATCTAACTAGATGATGATGTTCACTTCTGAGTAGCTGTTCTATCAGATCTCTCTATAAAGTCCCAACAGCAAAACAGTGGTAGGTATTAAAACTCATCTAAATTTATTGGTCTGACAATTCAAACACATGGTACTGCAACTGGAACCCCTTTGAATCATCTTGCGGCAACTTCTGTTACACAAGAACTGGGCTTGAATTAGCTTCCTCCTCCAAATTCTTTTTCAGGAGGTATACGATGCAGAAAAACAAGTTAATAAGCCACTGAGAGAAGAAATGTGACTTTTGAGTTAAATTGTACAAAAGTAACTTTTAAAACACCACTTCTTGTATTTAGTTATTTTGGAACCATTAAATAAGTGCTTGTGCAAAGGCCACCTTGTCCAGCCCACCATTCCTTCTCCTTCCTTCTCTGAGTCCCTGCTCTGGCAGGGGTGTAGATGATGCCCAGGGACCTTCCCCAGCCCTCCTGGCAGCACAGCTCCTGACTTCAGCCCTCTGCCCTTGCACAGAAGGGAGCAAGGAGGTTTTTTCCTGATGAGGTTACTTGGTTTATTCATCTGCAGATTTTGTGGCAACATATAAAGCAGGGGAATACAGGCAGCTACATTTGCTCGTATTTCTATCATTCCAACATCTTTGGGCAACAGCTGGGGAAATACACTACAGAACAAGCGCCGGAAGGATTTTTTAGTCCAGATTTCCCCCTTGTTTTAGACATCCATCACTATGAGTTTCACTGGCTTGAATTTCCATGGAGAGTGAACAGAGCTAGTAAGTGAACTTTTTTTTTTTGTTATTTTGTTGTGTTTGGTTTTTTTTCTTCTTGCAGAAACCACTATTTGCAGAAAACAGTTTCAGTGCATATGGCACTGACCCTACTTTGGGGCTTGTGCCTGATTGAGCTGGAGACTCTGGGTGCTCTGGACAGAGCACCCTGGTTAGACTAACGGCAGCTAACCAGCGCCAACTGACTAGAAACTAGAGGATGCTTTCAGCCTATACAGGATTGATCCAGTGAGCAAAAAATAATAGCCTGAGTGTGTGGATGAGTAAGGACAAATAACATATACATTAGCAATCACCCCAATAATGCATGGATTCTTTCAACAGCATAAAAAGCTGTGTATGCTTGGTGTCTTTACTAGATTCCTCTGCTTTGACTCCACTTGCTTTGCCATTTATTTATGGATCTTGGATTCATTGAGTGGTTTGGGTGGGAAGGGACCTTTCAAGGTCATCTAGTCCAACCCCCTTGCAGTGAGCAGGGACATCTGCAACTGGAGCAGTTTTAGTAGGAACTGTGATCTAATTTCGATGCTGGAGACAAAATCCTGGCTATGGGGATGGCCGTGGCAAAACTTTGGCAATTTAATTTCATTGACATGCTCAATCAGTTTGATCCCTCCGAAAGTTTTTCACTCACTTCAGTTTTGACACTTGCTGTGTTTTCTATCAGCAAGGTAAAGCTGCTTTTCTTCAAGTGCTGAAACTGCTCAAACATGCTGTTCTGCCCTAGATAACTTTCCGACCACCTATGTTAGAAATGCAAATTAAGACTGAGTTCACAAGAATGCTCAGTCCCACAAAGGCATTACAAATACAGTCTTCTCCCTCTTGATACTGCCCTAATGCAAATAATTATGACATGCAATAACACAAGCAAGACTTCTGGACAAAAGCTAACATTTTGTCCTCCAAAGTCTGAGTGACTTGAAAAGATGTCATTGTGCTGCTCTTTGAATGTACCTTATTGAGTCGCTGTACTGAAGTCTGTGTTTATTCTGTGTTTATCCCACTAAATTTTCAGTGTTTAAAACTGTCACATTCTTTTAAGAAGATTTTATTTTTTGGTTTGTCTGAAAAAATTTCTAATGTATTCAGAGTTGAAAACGACCTTAAATGGGTTTCTGATATGCACACGAGGGAATACAAATAGATGAGTTCTGCTGTTAATGTTATTTATTATTTGTGGTGTGGCAGCACTAGTGATTCAGTAATGTGCTGGGAGGTGTATAAACACAGCAATGAAGCATCCCAAAGAATCAGTAACTCTCTCATTCCTCCCTTGCTGATCCCAGTATGACTTGCTGGAATTAAAGTTTGCTAGATGGAATCAATACCCAAAATGTTGCTTTTCTTAAATTGAAGGCCTGCAGCTTTTCTGGAAGTATTAGCTATCTTAATTTCTCTGTCTTAACTATGAATATGTTCATTTCTAAAGGGGGGACACACTCTCAAAATTAGATGCTTAAAGCATGAGACTTGGTAACCTTGAATATTAATGCAGAGGGGACTAATCCTCTGAACTGTCCTGTGCTCGTGACCTCCGTGCAGCTGCTGCTTATGTGACAGACACAAATTTGTCTGACACCAACGGGACATCTCGAGAGCTGAAAGCAGAAGACATTCAGCCTGGGCTTAAGTTCTGGAGTGAAGCTTTCAGGAGTCCTCAGTCTTTTACGGGCCAGGGTCAACACAACCATTGTAAGACGTTAACCAGAGGATTACTCTGGTGCCTGCCAAGATCACTTTTTCCTTGTTGTTACTCTCTGCTTCCACTATGCTGCTCTAGAGATGGTGGAAGAAAGGAAGCCAGTCTGAGCTCTAAGAGTCCGTGTTACAATGCCATCTGACTTAAGACACAGAAAACCCTGATTTTTAACTCAAAGGTGAGGTCATTTCACCCTTGTGTGCACGCAGAATAGCAGTGCAGGAAAGGGGAGGGAGTCTTTGTCATAGAATCACAAAATTATTTGGGTTGGAAGAGGCCTCTAAAGGTCTTCTAGTCCAACCCCCCTGCAGGGAGCAGGGCCATCTGCACCTAGAGCAGGGTGCTCAGAGCCCTGGCCAACCTCCCCTGGGATGGTGCCAGGGATGGGGCAGCCACCACCTCTCTGGGCAACCTAAGCCAGGGTCTTACTATCCTCATCATAAAGAATTTCTTCCTTATGTCCTATCCAAATCTACCCATTTTCATTTTAAAAACATTACCCCTTGTCCTGTCACTACAGGCTCTGGTAAAAAGACTCTCTCCATCCTTCTTATAAGACCTGTTTATATATTGAAAGGCCACAACAATGTCTCCCCAAAGCCTTCTCTTCTCCAGGCTGAACACCCCCAACTCTCTCAGCCTGGCCTCCCAGCAGAGAGGTTCCAGCCATTGTGTCCTGAAAAATGTGTAGGCATCCAAAAGCTAATTGCTTTGAGTGCAGTGTTGTGCAGCTGTTCCTTAGGGCCTTTCTGGTTCTGAAGCTACTTTGGTTGATGCTACCTCTGGGTATCACAGTTTAGAAGTGCCCAGAATTATCACTTGTCAGAGAAAAGATTGTTGGTGCTTTTCTTTTGCCGCAGTTTTCTAGGGAGATAAGGGAAGGGCAGAGGCAGTGGTGCAGTCTGCTGCTGCCTCCTCTTCTTGCTTGTTCCTGCTCATGGTAGGGTGGAACTGGTGAGTTGAGAACAGAAATCCTCATCAGTACATGCCACTCTCACAAGTCTGTCTGCAAGCACTGTTTTTCACAACACCTCTTTTCCCCCAGTATCTAAACATTTCTGCTGGAATATTTAAATGAAGGGAAGAAATCTTCTTCTGTTAAAAAAAATAAGAGGGAGGTGGGAGGGGAAAAAAAAAAGCACGGAGGTGAGCTGGTCCCAATGTAAACTCTCTCCTCTCTTCACATGCTGATGTTTATGATAAATTGAGTAGCCCCTTATCTGTGACTTGCTTACATAATGAGGTTGTTCTTTATCATCTCATTGCTGCTCTCTCTAGAAGGAGAAAGGGTGAGCTTAGGTTTTAGATGTTTTGTAATTGAAGGAAAATATGCAGCTAAGTCATGTTGTCCTCACAGGATTCTCAAAGTTTTTTCCATTTGAACCTTCATAGTATTTTAAGAAGAAAGTGTTTGGAAATGTCTGTGTTTTGTGTTTGGTTTGGGTTTTTTTTTTGGTTGCTCCGATGCTTTAATAACTCACATTGTGCAACAGTATTGGATGCATGATTGATGTCATCCCTACCTGTCTAGAAAGATAAAGGTAAAATATCTTAGGGAATATTTTCTCCACATGATGCATACCTGGAATTCCCATCAATGTTCATGTGCAGAACCACCCAGCGAGTGTAGATGAGGCCAAAGATGGGACAGTTTTTTTAGCACTGATATCTTTCATGGCAGGAAGACTTCTAAATGGCAGGCAGGTTTCTTTGAATTTAACAGAAAGCCATGCTAAAAAATGCCAGTTCTGAGTGATAGGTGGATATACTGCTATTAAATTTTATGCCCAAATCTTACAGCTGTAGCTGACCTTACTAAAGAAATGGGCCAATTTTAATAAATTTAAAAAACCAAAATAACAACAACAACAAAAAAAACCCCAAACCCCCAAATATATAAAAATTTACATAATAATAATAAATAATAAATAAAATAATAAATAAATAAATTGTCATAAGCTGAAAATGAAGGAAGATGACATTCCAAACATATCCTCAAACAATTCTTTATGAAGGAAGCAATGAGGATGAATGGAGCACCCAAGGTGATACTGAAAAGGCCCTGGAATCTACATTCCTCCTCTATTTTCTTTTGCCAGCAAGGATCTAGGGTGAACACGTGTGTATCTTGGCACATCGGCTGAGATCCAGTGCTTGCACTTACAACATCTGGCACAAATTCTCTGGAAGTGAAGAGACAGGTTTTGTCATCCTGTCACCCACTGCCCATGAGCTTCATTACCAATATTGTGGTGGTTTACAGGGATTGGATAGAGGAAAACACACAGATCTTGAGCCAGTCTGGAGAATTTCCCTGTTTACAACATGAAAATGGGCACATCATTCTACCCTTGTTGCTGCTTTTCTTGAGGTGTTGCTGAACTCTTGCCCAGCATTCAGTCTGGAATGGATGGAAGTCTTGACAGGTTCTAGGAGCTATTTTTAAAAGCCAGGCATGCCAAAATGTTTCATATGAAGATATTTGGTTATGTTTAGAAACATTAAAAACATGCTTTGATTTTCATGCCTGACACTCAGCTGCCCCTCAAGTTAGAAGAACCAAAACCATCTATTAAAAAGGTCTTTTAAAATTATTCTTATAAAGGGGACAGAAACAAGTGGGGACTCAAACACATTCTCAGAAAAGAACACGCTATCCTTCCACAACCATGGCAGGTTACATCAGCACTAAGGAAAAACATCTGCCCACTGAGAAATATTCTGTCATGAACATTCTTATTAGAGCTGCTTGTTGGATTCTGCTCTTCAAAGCTGTTGGAGAATTCAGATTTATTAATACAGAGCTCCAAGACCTAAATTGGATGTATTTGTACTTTTGTGGACCTTGCACTGGGGCCGAGAGGATTTGATGGCTACGCCTGCCCCGGTAGATGGAGCAGAACCAGGGTGGGGGCTTGAGTGCCAGACCATGAGTGTCTGTAGTGTTGGGTTATTAGCACTTGTCCTTGGCACGATTCAGGCTTGTGCCAAATAGCATTTTCTGAGACAAAGCCTTGGCATGTTTTGGTGAATAACATAAGTTAGGGGCTGCTCTCAGTAGGTAGGTTGGATGAGGCCACATGGTTTTGGGGAGGAAGAAAGAGAGTTTAGCCAGATGGCCATGAGCCATTATGATATTTGCCTTTAGGGTTCCCTAGTCTGTTTTATTTATCAGGGTAGACATCACCTGTAAAGTCTCATATGTTTGTAGCCGTGGGATGCCTGTTAGTAACCAAGACAAAAATATCCCAATTCCTTTGAAGCTCTTACATGTATTGACCCAAATCACTCATATTTTTTTTCAAGGACTTTGTAAAAAAAAATACAACATATGAATTAAATCAATTTGATATCTCATCTCTCAAGTGTTCAACTGATAGTCTGTCAGCTAATCCTGGTTGCTCTCTTTCCCAGGGCACCTTGGAGACGCACAGGAGCTTGCTCCAGGCTAAATTAATTATTCTAGTGGCAGTGGCAGCTGCATGATCCCAGCTGCCTTCTTTTCTGGCCACATGATAGCAGTAGGGCTCCAAGAAAATGGGCCACAGGCTCCATGTATTAATCTAGTAGTGGGGACTCACTCCTGAGTGTACTTGTGCTTGAGTCAACCCTCAAATATGCATGGTATGGTGCATGGGAGATCCACGCATAAGCTCCAGAAAGCACTGAGCCTACTGCATATATGATTAAGTCTACCTACAGTGTGTCTCCTGATATTTGCAGAGAAAGAAGTGTCCCATTCAGTCAGAAAAGCTGTGTGTCATTGCTGTACAACATGTCCTTCACTACTGTCCAAGGATCCTTTTGTTCCTTTAGAGCTCATTAACTCAAGAGCAAATATTTGACTCCAGGTTGTCTGAGCCTTTTGGTCTTGCCTTGTGTGACCCATCGTTTGGATCAGACAGATGAAGATTTGACTCTGGAAGAATCATAGAATCATTTGGTTGGAAGAGACTTTTAAGATCATCAAGTCAAAACAGTCATTCACAGAATGTTTAGAGTTCACTCACAGAAGTTCTTAATTTAATACATGGGGAAGCACCTAAAGCCAAAGGGATGCTCAGCTATTGCCTAACCCTCTTGTTACCCCAGCAGCCTTGGTATGAGACTTCAGCCAGAGAACTCCTAGTGGCCTTCATTTCTACTGCTTGGCATGATCCATTTCAGGCAGGGTGCCTGAAAACTCCAAATTGCTCAGTGCCTAAACTGTAGCAAGATTCACAAACCATGGGTGTGTTTTTCTGATCTTCTTGGCAAGTCCTGATATAATAAAATACTTCAGGATGTCTTTACCAGCTTGGGTCACAAACAAAACCCAATGACCCATCTTAAATGCCTAATAGCCCAGTGCGTGGAGCACTCATGCATAATACACAGGCTCATTTTCTTCTCCTGCTTGCTTTGGAACACAATTTTCAAGCCAGATCTTACCCTCCCAACAGAAAATCTACCAGATCAAGAATTCACTAGCTATCACACAATAGCATGCCCTACAATGAATCCCCCATCCCCTCTCGGTGAAGCTAAGCTACTTAATATAAAATACTTAAAATATTCATAGTAAATATTCAGACGCTATAGCTTAATGACTATGGCGGTTGCCTGGAAGACTGGGTTTCTAATCACTGCCCTAATGAATAAACATCTGAGATTTACAGATAGTGGACAATGCCAAAGAGAAAGTACTCCTTTCAGAGTAGGGTGCATTATCTGTGATTACTTAGCCAAGAAATTATTACAGCTTCCTTCAGCTCCACGAGGGCAAATTTTGTCTGGAGAGACCCCTGTCTCTGGGAGGAAATGATACTTGCAGTGCAGAGATACCACAGCGATAGCATTCTATGCAAAAATAAAAAAAGAACCTCACACAAATTCTTGGTCTCAGTATTGTTGTAGCCTACAGGGAAGATCTTCAACCACAATTGCAAAGTTAGACTGACAGTGCTGCTTTTGGATGATTGCTCCTATTCATCAGACCTCCAGTCTTTAGTGAAGTCAGGATGAAGAGGGTTACATTGTTTTGGTTTTTTTTTTCCTGTAATGTAGGCTTAGGGGGAAAAAATAAAATTAAATAAATGTTGTCCTAGTCATTTATTATCAAATTTGATTTGCAATACTAAGAGTTACCTCAGCTGAACTCTCCTTTTTGGGCAGTACCTAGTTCAGATTGCCTTCCATGGGACTCTGAAATCAAGGCAGAGAATGAGGGACAGACTGGAAAATCTGCATTAATCCATTAATTTAATCTTTGTCTTCAAGTCATTAAGCTAAAAAAAAAAAAAAAAACCAATAACCAAGATTCTGATAAATTGGACTTCTTTCTTTTCTCCTACGACCCACTTAGAATTCCAGAAGTCATAAAGTTTTGCCTTGTCACAAGCTATAAGTTATGGTGGCACAGCAATATTTTTTACTGTCCAGATAAAAAAGGAAATTACTAACTCCATCCTTGCCTGGTGATGCAGTTAGCTGCCTGCGGTCTCGGGGGTTTCACTTCATTTAACATGAGGAAGTATAAAACTGACATATAAAAATTCCCTTCAGCAATCATTCATAATTGTAAAAAAACCCCAACTTTTGGTAAGGTTTTCTGCTCTATCCACACATTGACTTTTATGCAGACAGCACCTTTTTTTTTTTTTTTTTTTTATACAAACAGAAGGTTCTTTCACATTTACATAGCTTTACAGTTTGATTTTCCTTTGTTATTATTTTGATGCTGTCTTTATCCTCTACACCCATTCTTTGAAATCTCTCAGATGACCAAATGTTGATTTTGAGAATCTTCTGCCTTCTCAAGGTATTGCTGGAGTTATTACCATTGATAATGTTAATAACTCAACTCGTCAATAAAATCATCCAGACATTTTAGCAAAGTTATTATTGCTGTTTTATGAATCCAGTCTCCCAGATTCAGTGAGGGAAGAAGACTTTAGGGCTTCTCAGAAGGAATTCTTGTAAACTGACCACATAGATTTGCAAACTGTAACTATGGAGCTTATGAAACTCCAGCTTTGAGTATTTAATTTCTCCAGGTCACTTATTTTTACAGGGAATGTTGAACATATCATAGTGGTTGGAGTTCATGTATATAAGACATGTGGAGTGACTGCAGATATACGAAGACAAACATGCAAATATTCATGATTCATATGAAGCACTGAAGTCAGTATCAGTATTTTCCACATAATCCAGAATGTGTCAGATCCAAGCGGCATCGGTGCTGTGAAGAAGAACACGGATCTTCTTATTCAAAAGGAAACGGATGGTTTTGAAAGATATCACTAAAGGGTTTCAGAGACCAAACTCTTTTTTTTCTTCTAACTGGTTACCAGGTAATTTATGCTGTGGCTACTGATATTTTAGTCAAGGAAAAACAGTCACGAGAGTGACACATGCATTAGGTGGGGAAGTCAGTAAAGGAAGACTTGCTTTTCAAGATTTCATAAGGAAGCTGTAAATAAAGTCAAGTTCAAAACAGAGCTCACGTAAAAAAAATGAGAATGATAACTGTTATTTGTTTAGAGTGAGGAATTAAATTAGACTGACCAATTCACAGCATTCTCAGAGAAGCTGTATATGTACACTTTTAAACTTTCTGCTATTGCAGCAATATGAAATCATCCAAATCTCAGCTTTTAAGTAGGGAAAAAAAAAATTCTGCCTTCATGGTTGTACAGAAGAAGCTGGAAAATGGGATCCCAGAAGGCTTAAGATAGAAAAGTGAGTCATGAGACATAAAAAAGTTAAAAATATAATTCTATTGATTTTTTTAGCAACCTCTTAGCTCTTTGATGTCTGCCTGAAAATCTATGAACAGTTGTCACAGAGAGACCTTGCTCATGGCATCCCATGCCTCTGAGCTCGTAAGTTTGGTGGGAAGAGCCTCTGAATTCAATGTCATGGTAGCAGGTTAGTTCATCTCATCCCTTTCTCTGCATGTCTGTGGTTTCCATGGGAGAAAAATTCATCTGCAGAGGACCTGAGTGAATGAATGTAGCATGCCCATTGTTACCTTTTAGGATGTGATAGACTGTATGACTTTTTAATTTTCTAGAAGTAAAATGTCAGTGCCAGACAAAGGATCCTGCCAGAGACAATTCAACCCACCTGCACTGGACAGCTGACTTAGGCTGGGATGAGTTACCCTTGAGAATTGGCCACCCTTCCTCACTGGCTGTTACTGGAACTGGGACAATGAGGTCAGGCAAGATGCATCTCCTGTAGGTGTTTTATGTCAGGTAAGAGCCCCAGTTACAGGCTTTACATTGAGCTTTATCCATCAGTAATCACAGGAGAAGGAAATTCCTTTATACACATGCGTACATAGACGTCACGTCTGCCTGGATTGTACGGAATCATAGAATAGACTGGTTTGGGTGGGAAAGGGCCTTTAAAGCTCATCCCGTCCAACTCTCCATCAGTGAGCCAGGGACATCTTCAACTTGAGCAGGTGGCTCAGAGCCCTGGGAACCTCACCTGGAATGGTTCCGGGGGTGATTGTAATATTCCAGACAGTGCCCCTCCAAACTTCTTCCATGTGTCTATACTTTTTCCCCACAGTAAAGACTAAGATTTTACTCCTGTTGTACAAAATGACAAAGTTTTCACTAAATAAACTCTATCTTTCAAATTGGATGAAAGAGAAAATGATCAGTGGTGAGACAGAGCTGCCAGATTCTTCCTGTCAGCTACAGATTATGTGGCATAGACTGGCGGACACTGGGTCCTAGGAGTCTGGGTCCTGCCTCTTTCATTAAGCAGTATGAAGCTGGCTGTCAGCTATTAGCATGCAGAATATTAGCAGCACCACACCTGTCAAAGAGGAAGAAAAGGCCTCCATACAGCCACATCACCGTAACCCATCCAGCAGGTTATTGAACTGAAGCTTGATCAGGGATTTCTCAAACACATCTGAGGCCCTTTGCTATTAAGGGTTTTGTAGTTTGATCTCAGATTATGGTGAAAGATTTGTGCTAGCTCCCTTTTGGTTACTGATCTGAAGTTGTTCAAAGGCTGAAGTTATTTCTTCCAGAGATGAGTGTCATTTGTACTCGCCACATCACCCTGGAGACCCCTGTTCTGTGGTTTGGGGCATTGGAGGTGAACAGACATTCATCCTCCTGTTTTGCTGAGCATGCCACCAGAGGCATCCCCAGCACTCCTCTTGGTTCTTTTACTGGCTTTCAAACCTGGGCCTTGGCCACTTTGTGTCTGGCCACAGTGCAGTCAAATTTGGCTACAGTGAATCTGAGGAATGAGGCCAAGATGTGGGTTAGGGAGGTTACACTTGATGACAGGCTGTTGTATGCACTTTACAGGGGTGAGATGGTTTTATGATAACAAAGGTTTGCATCTGAGAAACGTGCAAGAGCAAGGACATACTTTGGTATCTTTCTGAAAGCTTCTGTGCCATCTGGCAACCAATCCCCTCTCTGCAGCCCTCCTGTCATCTCTGTCCTTTCTAAACTGTTGGCTGAAGATCCTAGAGCTTTCGAGAGGACTTGGCAGAGGTTAAAGCTTCTTCAATGCCTGGTCAGATTTCTCTGTGGAAATCTGGAAGGTTGGCAAGGGACAGTTTTGTGGATATTCTCTTGGTTCACTCCATTTAATGACGCAGAACACAGTCACACCATAAATGCAGAGGTCGTGCAAAAGCATCTTTACATAACCTCAGAGTTCAAATTTATCATCGTCTGCATTCATGGTTCATATTAGTGATTCTCACCCTCTGTGTCCAGGTGCTTGGACAGTGCTCTGTCCCCTTTGAGAGACAGTAAATGTAATTATTAGCCTTCTTGAACAGCAGTATATAGCTGACAGCTCTCCTCAGCCCTTATGTAGTTCATTAGAAAACAAGAAAGGTACTCAGGGGTGCTAAAAGGTGGACAGTTTGGTCTTAGGTATTCTGCTGAATAATATATGCTTGGTTTTAGTGGTTGGCTTTTCATGTTTTGTTCAAAAATGCTGCAGTGTCCTTTCCAATACTGACTTAAAAGTATGTAAGATTGCCTTCCTAGCAAGCCAGCAAGAAGTATTGATAAAACCAGAGAGCTCTCATGGGGGAGATCCTTATGGATCATGCTAGTAGAATATAGACTCAGCATTTCCTTCAGGTTCTTGAAATTGAAATGTTTACTCATAATTGGTGGAGCTATCAACCCTTGCTAAGATTTTGGTCACTCTGAAAGGCTGAGCCTTATTTTATGCTATACATTTTGAGTTTGGTGGGATACAAAGCTTAGCTTTTGTGTTAATAAACTGCATCCTGTAAACTTTATTCACTATGTAAACATGTTTTTCAATCTTGACTTTTATTTTCCTCATGTACTTTTATTCCAAATAATTTGGACAAGTGTATATTTAAGGATATATTTAAGGACATATTTAAGAATATATTTAAGGATATACAGAATCTGTATGCATATGGTTCTATAGAATCTAGATACATATGGCTCTATAGCCAGGGAGCTGGATTTGCTAATTGACTGTAAAAATCTGTCATTTTTCTTAGTAAGGTCTGAGGTTCCTGTAACTTTTCTGTGCAGCAAACATTGAGCTTGGGAAAGATACTGTCTGAAAACTTGATATACCAGCGAGAAAAACTTGAGTCCTCCCAAAAAGTGGCCTCCAAATATTTCCCCAAGAAGTCTGGCAAGAACAGTGCAATGAAAATCTTCAGACTTGGCATTTGTGACATCATACCTTTGGGGGATACCAAGGAGAGCCACTGAAACACAGTTTTTCCCAAGTCAAGAATGCATCCGTTGAAAGACTTTTTAGAAGAAAATTTCCTTTCATCTTTATTTTGAAACTCATTATTTTCTAAGATATGATGTTTTCTGACAAGTAGCTGAGAAGCTGTGATAATGTGACAACAGTAGTCCAATGTTCTGGCAAACCAGCAAAAGCAAAGATGTCAAAAATTATGCCCAATTTTAAAGCAAAATTTCCACATTTTTGTTCAAAAATAAAGACACAGTTTTATCAAAGGGAAGAAGGTGGCCCAGGCTGTTAAGATCTAGACTAAAGAAACCAAAGCTCTCCCACAAACCAATTTATGTGTTTAAAAACTAATCTACTAACCTTTAAAAACCTGTATCTTAAGGTGTTTAGAGGAAGAATACTTGTTTCACTCATCCTTGGGTGGATATGTCAGTAAGAACAAAACTAAATATCAGAGTTTGGACTTTTGTTCAAGGTGACCTCATGAAGCATAACGGCTAAAGCCACTTACCACCAGTATACCTCATATATGTGAGAGCTGAATCCCCCAGAACTGCAGTTTTTGGTGTGAATTCTGGCCTGAATGGGATCAGAACCAGCCTTTGTTAAAACTGTACATGTGCACATTTGCAGAAGCTGTTGGGTTGTGTGAACAGGGACTGTGTGGTGGGTCTAACCTTCTGTACCATGAAGAACTGGCAGAACTCAGCATGTTCTGCAGCTATAGACAGGTGGACACCCACCTCTTTTCTAGGTTCAGAAATCACTTTCAGGTTCAGCTAGACAGGAATATGTTTAGATTTGCCCAGGTTTACTTTTTTTTCCCCGTATTTCCATGTAATTTTATATACCTTTCAGCGTTTCTATCTATGTATATGTCACACCTAAAGATTTTTCTGTCTCCAAGCCAGCCAGAACAAACCACTGCAAGGGTATCTCTGTGACAATTGCACACAAAGTCCACAAATTAAAAAGCTTTTAAAGAAGAAAAGTAACCTGAATATGAGTTTCTCTGCAGAAGGATTTTTTTATTGCTCTTAATGTCCAAAGGCAGTAGTTCACATTATGAACTAATGGCCTGTAAAATGTCATTTAAAAATAAAAGATGTGTTTGAGTCAGAGCAATAACAACATCTTTGACTGTCCCATGTTTTTTCCCCGATGTTTTGAAAGTAATTTAATTTTTTCTTTCTTTTTTTTTCTTTTGAGAGAAAGATACTTGATCTGAGGCTAAAAAAGGACACACTTAATTACAGGCCACAGCTTTTTTGCCTCAATTTGCACAATTTTGACAACAGCACTTTAAATGCAGGGACACTAGCACGGCTTAATTGAAATTCTGATGATGGTTTTTGCACTAATTGATACCCATGTTGGCAGACTGAGCTCAGCGACCCAGGAATGAATGGACAGGAAGAATGAGACTATCAGCTTAGCCTTGCAGGTGGTCTTTCCTGATCTTTCCTGATCAAGATTAAAGAATGTTGGCAGGGCACTGCAGGAGAGCCAGCACTGCTGATACCCTTTGCTATTCTCATTTGGTATTTAAGCAGAGGATTTCAGTGTTCAGGCTGGGATTTTCAGCCTGACTCCATTTGCAGTGGTAATAATAATAATAATACCTAAAAAAGACTGAGAAATGACTTGATTACACTGTGTAAGGAGGTTGGCAAGGAGAAAATACCAGGTACAAAAGAGGCCTTTAATCTAGCAGAAAAAAAAGGAGAGGTGAGAACTAATGATTTGGCTCAGGTTTAGCATGAATTCAGATTAGTATGAGATACAGATTAATAACGGGGTAGAAGCAGGGTGTTAATAAGCTCTGGAACAAACTTACAAGGATGTGTTAGCTTCTGCGTCCTTCGAAGTCACCTGAGCTGTCTAACACTGAGTCTTGGGCTCAGCTCAAATAAAACTGGCAGGATATACCATGGCCAACAATATAGAGGGGATCAGACTAGTCAGTTCTGTCCCTTAAAGGCTGTTAATCCTGTTAATGCTTACTTCTTACATAGTGTTTTCATCAAAGAATGTAAGAAAGCAGATCAGAAGCAGCATTCCCATTGTATAAATACAGGGACGGTATCTCAGGGAGGTTAAATCACTTGTCATAAAACACTTAAGAAGCCAATGGCAGAAAGAGTAATACAAATTCTGCCTTATCACCTGGACACAGTGATCTGTGGGAAAAAAAAAAGACCCTCACAGATAGAGTTAATTTCATTTCATTTTTGAAAACAAAGGAAAGGAATAATATTTGGCAATTGACAACAAAAAAATAGTGGAACAATTTATTAAGTGAGAATAATAATCTCTTCTCCCAGTGCCTCTAGGATGCAAATTGGACTCTCTTAAGGGTAAGCAGGTGAGGAAACAGCCCCAACCGTATTTCAGTAACTTCAGCAGCTTCCCTATAGAAAGCCATTTTTTGAAGGCAGCCTTATCCTATTTGGCAAATGTTTGCATGAGGAACTTCTATTTATTTTTTAAATTAAGGAGCATAACAATAAGTGGCCTCTGGGTTAGGGTGGCAACTGCAGCAGTTTACCTTGATAGAAGGGGCTTTGTTGGAACGGTGGGGCTGAAAAAGCTGACAGGGCACTTAATCTGGCTTTGTGATAATTGAAAATGAGATGGCCTATTGGCCTGCGATGTGCTTTTGGCTTTTATGGAGCTGCACCAAATCAGATCTTAAGGTGGAACCTACAAATGCCTTTTGTACATCTGGGCCAGATTATTTCTTGCTGCTTTTAATTTCATAAGGTAGATCGAGGACTATTATAAACCCCGTCCTGAAACCTGGCATATTTCTGTTGATGACAGACTATACAAGAACGTATGTAAACAGAGGGGGACAAGTTAATAAAAAAAATACATAAGCATTTTGAAGTGTTGCAATATTGTTGTTTATATTAAGTTAAATATCTCTACAGCACGCCATAGACAACTGCCAAGACTTCGTGCGTGACAGGCTGTGCCAACATCTAAATTCAGATGCTCCAAAATCCTGGGAGGAGGAGACAAAAAAAAAAAAAAGACGACACTTTAAATGAATAAACAGCACACCCCAGCCTCTATAACATAATGAAATATTCTCTGGTAACTAAATGTGATCAGCTCGTGGTTCTGAATGCACTGTCACATTCATTGCTGATGTTTATTAATATTATATTTCTAGGGCGATAAATCCACGTTATTGTTAAAATGATATTGGTCACATGAAGTAAGGTTCATTGAGCTAGAATTAGGTTTAAGAATAAGCTCTTTTCCTAAGCCTGAGTGTCTCACACACAGGTAGGCTGACGTACCCTTTCACAACGATGCATCGGTATAAATTTGAATTTAAATCTCTCTCCTGTACCTGCTGATCATAGATAGCTGCTCTCTTTTTAAACACTATTAAATCCCATTGTTATCAATTGTCTGCAGCTGGAGGAGCTCACAGGAAGGCACAGAACTTCCAGAGCTGAGCAGATACTACTTCTGCCTAGTTTGCTTTTTTCCAGTAGGTTGGGATTGGTGACAGTGCAGGGTTTGGGTTGGGATTGGTGACAGTGCAGGGTTTGGGTTGGGATTGGTGACAGTGCAGGGTTTAGGTTGGGAATGGTCACAGTGCAGGGTTTGGGTTGGGAATGGTCACAGTGCAGGGTTTAGGCTGGGAATGGTCACAGTGCAGGGTTTGGTTTGCTCCTGGGTCTGTGCTTATGAGCAGAAGGGTGATTGAGACACCATTAGAAGCATCTCTAACAGGAGAAGAAGAAACTGGAAGGAGGTAGAATGAAATGAGAACTTTTGGTTCCCCTATAGCCAGGTCATTTGTCTGAAGGGCTGGTCAGCTGGGCATTTGCCCACAAATATAAAGCAAGGGATCAGAGCAGGAAGGAAGCTCTGGAGGAATAGAGCCAGGATTGAGGTAGTTCCTTGTGTGTTCATATTCTGTAGTTTGTATGCTGCAGATAAACTTATCCTGTAGGACAAAAGCAGTGTGATTAAGTCATGTGACTATTTGATTACAGTTAGAACAGATCCATTCTACTTCTCACACCTAAAAAATGCCTCTGTCTTTCTTTCTTGTGGGTGGGCACCGTATTCATTGACATTTCGAAGGCGCAAGAACATGCAAATGCAGCAGCACAATTGTATCATTGCTTCAATTCAGGAGTCACTGGCCCTCTGAGAACCACGCAGCAGCTCATCCATCAGCAGGCAGGGGAAGAGGAACATGAAGCGAGGTGCTGGGATATTGCACATGCTGAGCCTGATCCTTCTCTTCCGTATGCTCTTAAAACGCAGGAGTAACAGCGTTGGAATCAACACCGTTACACTGGTGCATGTGAAGGAAGAGTCAGGCTTTCTAGGTATCTAATTCTGTGATGGTCTCAGCCTGGACAGGAGAGTTGTCTAAGTGCCTTCAGAAGCTGCATTGACCAAAAATGCTGAGCTGAACCAGCACTTCAAAAATGGTATTTTCTTGTGTTCTCTGAAGCATTTAGTCAGCTAAATCATTTGAAATACATTATTATAGAGGCAGTGTCACTGCCAGAGCCAGCGTTCCAGGGCTCTCAGCTTTTCCCCATCAGAGAGATGCTCCAGTCCCCTCAGCATCTTCATAGACTCCTCTGGGCTCTCTCAAGTAGTTCCCTCACTCTCTTGAACTGGGAAGCCCAGAACTGGGCACAAGGTCCATCTCTGTATCCAAGTGTGTCTTTATGTGTCTGCAGCTATTATCATCCATACATCAAACAGAGATAGAACCAGTCCCTGCCTGCCCATCTTCGACCAGTCACCCTCTCAGGTTCAACTCATGGATTCGGAGGGTGGGATTCATCCCCTGGAAAACTGGACACAATACTCCAGGTGTGGCTGGTGCATGGGGTTCTTCCTCCCTAGGTGCAGGACCCTACAGTTGCCTTTGTTGAACTTCATTAGGTTCCTATAGGTTGGTTGATGTTTCTCTTCCACAACGGTAGCCTCGTCTAGGGTCACTGGAGGCCCTGTCCTGGCCTTCAAGTACTAGAAGGAGAACCAAAGCAGTGCTAGAGGTATGCCCTTGCCTTGAGTGCTGTTCATTACAGGTGCTGGAGTACTTAACTGCAGGATGGTCTTGGTATGCATATGATTGTTTGATCTTGTATATCAGATATACTTTATTATGAAAAGTGATTCAGTTTGCTAAAGTTTTGCTAGATCTTAAGTACGTGGGCTGAAATTTTCCCTAATGGGTATTTGCTTCAGCAGATTTCTTTCCTTTTATTCTCCCTTTCTCTTCAAAATACCTTTCAAAAAAGTTCTGGTTATTTTCAGTAAGCAGGTTTGAAAAGCAGCAGAAATACCCTTTTAACCCTCTACAGGCAAACAAAGGAAATTTCTGGTCCTTTTCTCTTTGAAGAGCACAAGCATCTCTCTGCTTTGGAACAAGGCATTTAGCAGAGAGCTTTCTCTGCTGTTTTGCGCCCACGCCTCTTGCCAGCCTTGTGTTTGGCCTCTTCCTGGGCCTTTGGAAAGCTGCACTTTGCTCACACAGAGTCAGCAGAGAAAACAGATTTCACCAGCGAGATGACCCCTGAGGAGCCCGAGGCTTT
>JANIJG010014171.1:0-23010 GCA_024611175.1 Megaceryle torquata | reverse complement strand
TTTCGTATGTATAATGAATCGAGGTGACTGCAAAGACCCGGAGATTTGATTTATACCTGGCTCAGCATTACAGGGTAAAAAAATTTGCCTAACTGCATATGAGCCAGGTGTAAGCTGCTATTGCAGTCTATGGAGAGGACTCAATTCAGCCACCCACACAGCTATGAGCATCCAGTGCCACTTGAGGATACTCTTCTGCAAAGAAGGACACAGGTGTCCTGTAAGTTGTATTGTATATTTCCTGGATAGCTGAGGACATCTCAAAGGCCAGTCTGTCTTTAGACAAATTAATCAAATCTTTAGTGATCATAAGGAGTAATAGCATTGTAAAGGAGAATAGATAATGTTACAGCTGAGACTAAAGGTCCTATTTTGCAAATAATAGTTAAAATCAGAAATTTCAGTTCTCTTTTGTGTTTGCTAAGATACAGAGAGGTTTTCTTTGTTTTCTTTTTCCTTACATTTTACTTTGCAGTACAGAAGGAAACTGAAGTGAGAGAATTGCAAGGAATAATTGCTCACTTCTGATGTCTGGAAAAAACGAGTGCCTCTGAGCTTCAAAGGCAGACCATTCTTGTTAGTGCAAGGTCCTTCATGTTCCAAATAGTGGAGAGAAAAAAGCAAATGAACACAGAACTTAGAGAACATTGTGGGAACGGAAAGAAGTGCAAAATGGAAGTTTGCTTTAGTCGGTACAAGTACATTGGGCAAATTCTAAAATGTTACTTAATCCAGGACTGTTCCGTGTTTTGCAATAAGTGGTGTCTGGATTGACGCCCAAAGGAGTTTAAGGGAGATGAGAGGTAGTAGGCAGCACAAAGCAACTTTGTTTTCCCACGACTTCCACCCGCCTGAGATGCTAGAAACACTTTATGTCGTGTAACAGGCACTACACCAAAAAAGGGGAAGGGGAGAATGTTTGAGATCCACTGACACAGACTTCAGTTTAACAACTTTATAGTTGATACCATCTTCATTTGCTGTCTCCTGGATCACCTCCTTCTTTATTAGTCACAATGGCTTTATGTTTCACTTTACATTCCCATGGCAACTGTAACAATTCCTCACATGGAAGAGCGACTTCAGCAAATGCGTGCAGCCTGTTTTTAAGGAAGTGGTGTTCTCTATGTCTAACAATACTCTGTCAGGAGGTTGCTCTCAACAACAGGCTTTAGCAGAAAAGAACAGGCTTCCCCTCAACTGTGTACAATGGATCAATGAGTTATCTGAGGAAAACAAATGAACAAAAAGATTCTTTTAAAAGTGTGACTCCTAAGAGTTCCCTGATTTCCAAGTGTTTTTCAAATGCATCTCCAGATGAAAGTTTACATTTTAAAATACATAGTGGAGTCCCATTGCCTAAACTTCTCCTAAATTACTTTTACCATCAGACCTAAGCTGGTATTTTCTTTTAATATGTGGTACAAGAAGAAAAGGAAATTTCTCTGTGCTTTTGACACCAAAAATTGCCAGATGAATTTTTAAAAATTCTAAGCAGAACCTTCCATAGTAACATACAATCTTGAAAGAATAAAATGCTTTTTCCTCCAGAACTTAATATGGCAGACAGATTTTAGCAAACAGGATAAAATAGTAAGAAAAAAAAAGAACATTTCCAAATAAACAGATAAGTATCTGAGGCTTCCACTGGCTGTGATTGCACATTTGTGCTCAGCTGCCTATAATTACACACTGTCTGGTCTAGAAGATGATGATGTGAAAATTGACATTCATACGATCTGCCCTTCTAACTACTTTGGTCAGACATCAACAGGGGCTGAAATCAGTTATTACTTCTGTATTAACTTTAGCTTTGCCCCAGGATGTATTCATTAATAAACTGAATGCCCTTTCCGTTAGAATGCAGTTTGTCAAAAGATGGCAGTTATATTTATTTCAATTTCTGTTATACACGGATTGATTGTACAGAAGAAATTCTAACTGTTTACTGTGAGAGGACTCTCTAAGCAATAGTTTTTATCCAGAATGTAAACCCAAAGCATAGACAAAATCAAAATCAATCCCACTCAATGGGAAATAGAGGAAAAATGCAAACGTACTGTGCACACCGCATGCAATTTCAGGGATGGAGTAACACAAAATATGATTATTCATGACAGAGAGTGTGGATGAATCGTATTTACATATTTTAAATCTATTGAACATAGGCAATTAAATCTTGTATAGTCAAAATTGACCCATCCTGAGATTTTCACTACTGCAGTTTTAGATTTAGTAGTGCACTCATATCACATTTAATAGGTGAGTACATCTAAATCACTGTGGTTTGTTTAAAATATTTGTCCTGTAATTACAAGAAAAAAATGTGCCTTTTAAAAAGATGTACCATATATAATCACTCATGTTTTATCTGTTTTAATTTGGAGTAAACAATAATTAACAAATCAATACCTTGATGAAATTTTAGGCCTATGCTGACTAAAGGTAGGGAAAAGTATTGAATATTTCTGGCATTTTTTCACAATTCCAGTCACCATACAAGAGATTAACATAAAGTGAACTTGATGATTTACAGAGCAATGAGTACAGCATTTCCTGATGCCTTTCTTTGTGCCTGCAGGTCATAGATAACTCTGTATAATGTGATGTTCTAAATCAGAATGAATTAATATTTCAAGTTTTCACAGCAGGAGTGGGTGTCCCAGGAAGAGATTTTTTCAATACATAAACAAATCATTTATAAACATAAATACCACAATCCAGTTAAAAATTGCAAACTAAAACAATTCGTTTTAAGTACAAAAACTTATCAGTTCTGTGCATCTTTAGAATTATTTAAAATCATATTACATAATTTATAACCTACTAGCACAGCACATGATAAAACTGATGTCATTTTTCAGACAATTATTTAAATACCAACTAAATATTTAACATCTACATCTTAAATCCATCTTACCTAAATCTTGAGTTGCTTCATAACTCTGACAAATACTCTTTGTAGTATCACTACACTATTTGATTTGTAGTATCAAACACTATTTGACAGCACTTTTGAAAAACAGATGACTTATTCAATACACCAGTTGTTTTTATTTGCTATGGCTGAGGTTTTTTTGAACATTTTTTGGTATGCTTGTGCGAGTGTAGCATTGCAAACTGTATCACAACTATGCAAGAATATTTCAGGTTGGAGGAAAATAATTCCTGTTCCAGAGCATGAATAAAGTATTTTCTTTTAACTCTGATGAATGATATATCATGTCTGTAAACTACTGAAGTCTATCTGAAAGAATCAAACTTACATAACAGGAAATTGACAACTTGATTTAAAAAATCATTGGAACCAATGGAGAATACTAGAATAAGCACATTCCTTGTCTTTTTGTAGAAGCACAAAACAGCAGTACTGCTTAATGTTATTGATTGACACTGTCAATTATTTCCCATATTCCCCTGTGCAGAGAATTTATCAGCCACCTCCGTCTCTACAGAGCCTTTTATGGCGGACTGGCTGATCAGTTGTGTGGTAATGAGTTGGCAGCTGCCGATGGACTCCCGTGCTGGAATGGAGAAGATGTTGTAAGAAGGTACATTTCTGACTCATTTTTGTCTTTTCTTTTGTATTTCATGTTTCACTAAAGTACCTTTCAACTCAAGTCAAGTACATTGTTTCTCTAGGTATGTGGCAAAGTTAGCTAAAAAAACAAAGCAGCATGAATTGCTTTCTCTTGGGCTTCACCTGTAAACAATAAAAAATATGTCCCTGGATTTCTGTTTTGAGGAAAAAAAAAAAAAAAAAAGAATTCTGCTGATCTTTAGACAATTTTCCTTCACATTAATGTCACTTGAACATATACTAGAAGTTGGATTGTCATTTGAAAAATACAGTTGGAGAAAAAAAGCATGGATTTTTGTTTGAGCTTGATCTTTATAAAATGCTTATTTTAATATAGAGTGTGTGGTACCAGTCAAGCTATTTGCTTAAAACTTTCTCTGGCTCTGAAGAATGAAGTAATCTCTTAATATGTAAGGTTTCTCAGGAGAGAGCTAAAAGTCAAAACACAAAGATAAAATATAAAGGTGAAACACGTGTTGTTTTATGTATGCAGTGTCTTGGGAGACATCATTCATCAGCAATGGGAAAGAGAAGATAATAATAAACTGCTATGCTACTGGACATGTATCTCTGGAATCAATATATATCACAGCTTACAAAACAACATCATTTGTGGATGTCAGAAGGATTTTCAGAGAGTTGATCTCTATGTTTTTGCTTTATTGCTCTCATCACCAAAACAATTATTTCTCTGAGCAGTAACTCCTTGTGATGACAGAGACCAAAATATTACAAGGGTCATTGCAATTAATTTTTTTCATAAAGGTCATGTTGTTAATACAGCATTTAATGGTAGGTGGTATCAAAGGTCACATCAAAGAAAGTTACTGAAGTCTTTGAGGTGAGTTTATAAAGTGGGAGATACCTGGTATCAAGGAGAAGGAACAGTGACAGCCTGCACCTTCAGATATCTCTAAAAATTGTAGGTAAGAACTGTAATTTATTGATACCTAAAGGAATGGAATTGATAAGCTTTCATCAAAATACTACAGACCTACTTTTCTTTATCTTCTTGAGTACTCTTTTTTTGTCAGCACCAAGGCCAAATGAGTGGTTCACTCCCTTGATAATCTCATTAAGAACTTTTGTCCTAAGTTTTCAACAGTATTTTCACAGCGATATGTTCCTTCTTTAGATTTTTGTATTTGAGATTTAATCTCAAATTTACCTCCTGGCCTTTGTTTTGCTGCCCTTCCCCACATGAATTGTCCTACTCCTACCAAATGTTTCAGTAACAATTTGAAATAAATACCTTTCAGTTGAAGATTTCCCAAGAGTGAGGTTCTTGTATCGTTACTTTTGACTGCTTATAGTCTTGTTATCTTTTCAAACCTATATTATTGTATGATACCATTATATTTTATTTATTATTATATTTCATTATTATACTATTACTGTTTATATTCTAATACTCTACTGTTTGATTTTGATTGATTAGATGCTAAAGTCCTTATACAAAAATGAAATATACTACTAAATTCTAGACCATAGTGTTTTTAAAAAATAATTTAATTTGACTAAAAATATTCAATTAATCTAATGAATTTATTTGTGGATCAACCTAAAGATATAGTTAGTGACAAAAATACTGTATCTTAAATATAGGACAACTTTGATATTAATTACTAAAATATTTTGGTTTCATAGGTACATTAATATATATTTATAGTTTTGGTCAGTTAGTGTTAACTTCCTAAAGAGCTGACAGGTAGGTAATATTTAGAAGTACAGTGTGCTGATTAAAACCAGATGAGCAAGATACTCTCAGTTGGTCTGGGTTATCAACTGGCACATAGCAAACACTGGAAATATATTCTGATTAAATATTAAGGAGTTTTCAAGTGGCAAGGACAATAAGGAACAAAAATAAGTGGTTTTGGGGTGCAGCATCTGCCTGAAGGAGAATGTTTGAGAACAGGCAAGACACCAAGAAATGATGCAGAAAAAGATTTTGCCTTAGAGATATGGAGTTAAACTGGGTAACCTCTTAAAATCTCCTCCAACCCTCTGATTCTGAATCTAGGATTATCTAAATCCTGTGTTGCCTTGATCCCAGGATATTGTGACATTTTACAAGCAATAATGACCTGAGCAGGGATCATTGCTTTTCTCTGTAAATACTGAAGAACATCTGAATCTGTATGCTCCCTCTCTTTTCTTCTTTTTTTCTTCCTCTCTCCCCTGTCCTCCCCTCCCCACCAGTATAGTAATAAATAAAGATAATAAGTGAATTAATCTGTACAGTGCTCCTGACACAGATGGGAGAAGGTCTGTATTGTTCAATTTAGTTAATGATAAATAGATTTTATATGTTTCGAGATCCTTCATTATTCACATCTGGTTTTATCTTCTGTTTAAAAATCATGTGCTGTAGTTGGTGATGATTGCAACTTTAGACCCGACACAGGAAAGCAATATCGTAAAATACATAATGCTGGTGTGACTGTATCAGGACCTGAAGAGATTACTAAGACCACTGTATCTGTGATTCAAGATGCAAGTAGAAATGAGCCCTGGACACAGAAGTTAGATATGTTTAAAAAAACCCAACTTTGCAGTTCTCCTTTTCTGTGCATTTATCTAAAGGAAGTAGTTCAGGGTTCTAAAATCTATAATATAATATTATATCTCAGTCAAATCATACAGCCTTTGCCCTTTCTAATATAATGTAACAAATTAGAAAAAAGAGGGTATTATTGAAATTAAAGCTTCTTTAACAGTTTACATTTCATATGCTTCAGCTTTTTTTTAATTTTTATTTTTTAAATCATGATGTCATGGCAATATGGCCCTTGATTCTGAAACTATAAATTGTTCTGAATCTAGCCTGTCACATAGTGCAAGCTCATGCTTTTATCAAGAACTGAGGCCAGAATCCCCAAATTGCTATATTTACGTCAGAAAAGGTTGGTAATGGGCAGGACTTATCATAGAATAAGTTTGAGTTGGAAGATACCTTAAAGATCATCTAGTTCCAACCCTTCTGACATGGGCCGGGACACTTCCCACTAGATCTGGACACTCCAACAGATCCATGTCTTTCTTGTGTGGGGGGCTCCAGCAATGGACACAGTACTCCAGGTTCTCTCACAAGAGCAGAGAGCGGGAGCAAGACTACTCTCACAAAGTTGATATCACTTCAGGATGAGTGAGAGGATGTATCAGAGGAGTATTCAGCCCTTCCACTGTTTTGCATAATTGTGTAACTACAATGGTCAGGCATGACATTCAAACTTCAGTTTTAAAGACATAAATGAGTGCCATGGTGAAATACCTGGGATTTAGTGTTATGAGATTCATTAAATGGAAAAAGAGGAATTGCAATTAATAAGCTGTGCACTTCACAGTATGCGAGAAGAACTGCATATCTTAGTTCTGAATTTCAGTGGCATCTTAGCATCAAAGCTATAATAACAGAGCTGCACACATACACTGTGTTTATTATCATTCTTGAACGTAAAGTGGTTTGACCGACATTTATACAGTTTGGTAGTCCAGAGTGCCTGACTAGAATGTGGGGAGAGATGGACTGAAAATCCACAGAAGAGAGCAGAATAAGTACTGTACATCTTGAGACCAGTGATTCCACTGAAATAAAAATAGATGTGAGAGAAGAAGTTAGGAAAATTATATATTTTGAAGGATTCAAGAGTAATGGAGATTATTAAAAAACAGCTAATCAAGTTTGGAAGGAAGAGTTTCGTATGAAACACATACCTAAAGTATCCAAATTAAGAGGAATTAAACAGCATGATTGATTTTAATTGCTGAGGAAGTTGTTAGAAAGTGATTATAATAAGCATCTATCATCAAATAAATGCTTAGTTTTAGCACAAGGGGAAAGGAATTTTTTCTGTTGATTCTTAAATATTCTGAAAAAAAAGTACAATCCTACATCTATTCTCAGCCAATAAAAGAAGATAAATGGTGATATAAGAAGGTCTAATTAATTCCTTTAATTTTTCTTTATTTGAGCTCGTCATCACTTTATAATGAGGCAGTATGTAAACTGCCATCTTTTGACACCTATGCAAAAGATTTGCCTGAGCATATTGAAATGTAGGAACCACTCATTATGGATCTTAATGCTTTGCCTAATATGCTGTTGTCAAGAAGGAAGAGCAACAGATGTGTAGAGAAAAAAACAATTTTAAAATGTGCTTCCTCACAGTGTGCAATTTTGGAAATGCCTGACCCAGAACTTTGAATGTTCAGTCTTCCCATGAACTCAAAATCTTAGCACCAATAGCATTCCACAGCAAGCTAACCAGAAGTTTTCAGATACCAAAACACTGAGTCAAATTAAGATTTAAATGGTGAATAGATTTGTAACCAGAATGATTTGTAAAGAAAATGAAAATAAATACATTGTTAAATCCAAATGCCTGAAATTTGAAATCTTTTTGTTCTGAATTCCTGCTGCCCCTTTAGGGATGCTTGAAAATGAAGTCATTAGCATATGACACCTAGATTGTAGTGTAAAATCATCTGTCCTTGAAGACCATGGGGCTTCAAAGGTCCTCCCTGAATTGAGGAGGATTTTTCATGACAATTTATACATTTTCACTTGAAAAGCTTCTGATATCAGGGTATATTCAATGACTAATCAGCAACAATATTAATTTTACCACTGCCCCTCCCCAGTCACAAATAGCTTGTTACTGATCCTACTTCACTTGCCAGAAGAATGAAAGGGACTTATGATAAATTTTTCTCTGTCAACATAGAAAGCAAAAGGCATTTATATTTCTGTCATAAACATAATAAAAAATAATTATTCTAGTTGCTGGTTTTCTGGAGGTAACTTTTCATTGTCTTTTATTTTGAGAAACCTTTAACATTATTTTTAGGTTAGCTTAATGAATTTGGGAACTATGGTGGAGAATATAATCTAAACTATTTATTCCAGAGAAAGACAAAAATTAGAAGAAAGAAGGATACTGGTTTGATGACAGATTATATAAAAACTAGGTAGTTTATAGAAAAGCTGAAATTCAGATCCCTGTGGGAATTGGGTTTAGGAGATCCAAGTATGACATTAGGGGAAAAAAGGAAGTGGCATGTGATCCCTTTGTTTATATTAATTGCAGGGTTTGTTCTCTACTATGTAATGAGATATAAAAATAAAATAATTCCTGCTCTAATAATGGTAACATCAGTTCTCAATATATGCTTAGATAAATCTCATGACACTTCAGCATGGACTTTATTTAATTATGGTAAAGCAGCAAAATAGGTTTTATATTTGATTGCCTAGAAATAAATGATCTTTTGTTTTCTTGAGCAAATATATAATTGTGTTTGTCCTAGAAACATTGAGTCATTTGTCATGCACAGCAGGGGTTATAATAAAAGAGTTCTAACACTGGGTGAATTAATTTTTATTAAGCTGGTAATAATTTACAAAAGGTATTGACTTTTAAATTGAAAAACATGATTAGAGTGTTTATAAGAGTGTCACAGAAGACTGTTGAAAGATAGGCATGAAAAAGAACAGTGACCAAGGATATTCTATGAGTTTGAATTATAGCATCATCATACCTTAATTTTGGAGTGGTTTGCTCTTTAATTTTACACAGCCATAGAAAAACAGACTTACTCCAGAATTTAGTATTAGTGGTCTGATGACTCTTACAGGCTTTCCTAGGGAATTCAGGATGACTTTACCATAGTTTATCATATCAGACAATGGAGGGAAAAAAAAAAATCTATCATTTCTTTTTTGTATAAGGTTTCTTATTAATACAAAGGAAAACTCAGGCAAGAGGCTTTGCCAAATAGTTCAAAAATAAGCCTAGCATAAAATAAAGTAACTATGAATCATAGAGGGTTATACTAGACATAAGATTTGTGTATTTGCTCCTCAATGAAGTTCTAAAAGAAATATGATCTAACTAAATTAAACTTTTACATAACAGGATATATTTCAAATACGTTTAGCAAAATTTTACAATGAGGCCCCTTTCATGCAGTGATGTTCTGAAAAGTTTTATATTTCTAAACCCAAATTGTTTATCACTATTAATCACATCAGTTGAATAAAACAGCTCTCAATGAATCATTTAAGCAATATTTTGCATTGTGAAATGTCTTCTATGGGGTCCTCTTTCACTGTAGTTCACTGTTCACAGCAGCTCTCTATACACACCGGTCCATACAGGAAAATTCTGTGTACTGAAGTACAACACCACAGCATTTTTAACCTTCATATTGCTATTTTGCATGTGCTGCAGATGTTTCTCTTCACACCTCCAGGTCAGATTTTCACTGAGCATCCTGCACCAATTGTGAAATAAGCTACTGAAACTTAGTTTATGCTGTTTGTTTGTTTGTTTGTCTGTTTTGGGGTTTGTTTTGTTTTGTTTTGTTTTACGTTTTAATATCTGACATCAATACTCAATCAGGGTCATTTTAGAGATCTGGAAAATGATTTGGAGTCATGTGAAAACCACTGATTTTTCCTATGTGTCTAATTATGAAAGTTTATGATAAGTTTTTCTCTATATAAGAAAGAATTTGCTTTATATGGTCTTATTTTGGTGAACATTCTGTACATTTTTGTGTATACAGCTCAATTGTGTTAATGTCTTTTATGTAATAGAGATGATAAAAAATTAGTATTCACATGGTTTTACTAATGCATTTAAAGAAACTGACATCTTTTTTTCTAGAAATATTCTTTCCAATCATATCTAATTATTCTTGATTTTTTAATTTTTTTTTAGTTAAAAGAATCATTAGATCCTCTCTAATGAAGTAAAACTAATCTGCCATTCCTAACTGTGAGTCTATGAGCATGTACTTCAAAATACCTTATCATCTGCTCTCTTTAATAACTGTTATGGTTTCTTATCTTCCTTAGCAGCTCAGCTTCTTCTTGAATTTCTGTTAAATTATACAATGGGAGACACTAGTTGGCTTATATTCATTAAATTGACTCTTTTGTCCTGACATTTCTATTCAAATGCTGCATTCTTAGGGCTAAAGTGGGCCACATGTAGTCACCCAGGAAAATCAAGCTAAATTAATGAAGGCTGTGAATTTAGAAATCAGTGATGTTAGCTCATTTTTTACTTGGGTCATTGAATGAGTAAATCTAACTGAAGCTACTTTAATTCAGAAAGAATTGTAATTATTAAAGTGTAGTATCCCACACAGAAATTTATTGGCTTTTTGCTAGCCCAGTTAATGCACTTGCACCTTTAATATGTCCCAAGTGATGTTTTGAGGTTAACCATTTAGGCAAGTACATATCTCCTCTGAGTGCTTCAGTGACAGCTATCTCTGGACCCCCCCCCCCCCAGAAAAAAACCAAAAAAACCCCAAACTTGAAGTAAAAACTAATGAAAAGGAAAGATGAACACACTTATATATGCTATGCTGCATGCTTAGTAAATAACCTAGTCAAGTATTAAGGTGGATAGTCATATAGTCATGTCCAAATCTGAAAGTTTTCATGTTCAGCTAGTGCTTAAGATTTCATATGAGAAGTTATGAAGAACAGATCAAAGCAGCAGAATTAAATTGTTACATTCATGCAATAGGAGAATGTGCAGATTCTTCCCAAATACATACTTGATACCTATGAGGCAGAGAAAAACAATATGAAGCATATAACACAGTCAAACTCACATGAACTCTTTTCCCTCCACAACATAAGAGACCTGTCTGCTTCCTGTGATAGTCAGGAGTACCAGCAAGACCTTCCTTCAAACTGTTAGGAATGATTATGTATATTGGAAAAAAATCCCATGCTTGTGGATGGAGGGATTGCACTGTAGCATTCTGCTGTGGAATAACACGTAGCTTCTCCTAATAAGGAGTATGAGTTGTGAATCTCTGTCATGTTAATTTTAAAACATATCTTATGTTAATAAGCACTTACCATGTTAAAACTTGTGATATTCTTCATCTCTTCTACTCCAGATATTTGTATGAAGAACTGTACATCTGAATGGGCCTCTTTAGCCTCTATTTCAGTAAAGAGATAAATGGACCCTTGAAGGATGGAATTCATTTGGTCTTTAAATAGTTGGATAGAACTTCCTAGAAGGATTTGTTTCACCCCCTTGGCTGTAAAGGGCATCAGTCTAAAGGTAGGGGTAGAATTTATGTTAAGTACAAAATATCTAGAAACTCAAAATAATATATGAAGTATCTCTGCTGAGATTAAAAAATACAAAATACCCTAAACAGTAGGGGTTAAACATGTGAGATTGATCCAGAACCATAATGCCTTAAGTGTTTGAGATATTTCCCCAGAAAACTAGGTACATATGTTGATCCGTACACTGAAAGTAATGTCATATAGTGGTGCTGATCATTTTTTTCTGGTGCTGATTTTCTGGTCCAAGTGATATTTGAAGTTAACTGATGTAAACAATAAGGATTGTACAGGACCAAGCACCACTCTAGCTCTTTCTCAGTACCTTTGGTCAACGATAGAACATGTTCTTTAATAAGGTATAAAATTATGCTATGCGGTTTCTTAAAGTTGTTTCATTTAACAGGTTAGATAAAATTCAGAATGGATTTGGAGTTAGGATGTTTATGGAAAGAACAGGAAATTTTCCTTTCATTTTCCGTTTCCCAAGCCTATTTTCACTGTTATGGCATCTAGAACTACAGGTGCTAAAATCTCCAGTTCTTATCAAGTGATATAAAGATGGATATATTTGTGTCCTTTTTCCAAATATCATGACAACAGTATTTGAGAGAAGCTTATGTTCCTGTACACAAGTATGTTCCTACTAATCCTTCTTTTAATATGTCTCACTTTCTGTCCTGATTTTCCGTTAAGACCTCTGATTCACACATAAGTACAACAGTAATGGAGGAGGTAATAAGCCTATTCTGTGTTACAGTCTAATAAAATGGCTTTTTTTTGTTGTTGTTTTGTTTAATTAAATACTTCTGGAATGTGCAAAGATAGCATGGCTAAAATTGCTGCCTTCAGTTCAATCATCAAAGCAACATGTTCTACTCACTGAAGAAAAATATATTATCAGTGCCTCCTGAAATCTTTGTATGGAAGCTGTTTAAAATAAACACATTAAAATTTTAAATTAAGAAATCCTAGCAAAAAATGTTTTTGATGTAAGGATGCATCATTTTCCCTTGAAACGTATTAAAGATGATCAGTTAACATGCAGCAGTAGTGAATGGTACAGGGGTTCTAGATGGCAGCTAGTGGAAAGAAACTGCATGAACCCCCATAGTTAATTTTTGAGCAAAACCTGTATTTGCAGAATATCACTATATTTTCTTCAATTTTTTGAACAGGAAACCCAAGAAAAGGGTAGCTGGCTCTTGACTGCATATATTTCTAGCACAGGAGAGATTTGACTATGATCCAAACCAGTGAAAGCTCATTCTGGAGTACTGCCCTTCAGCCTTTTGACAGCACAGACTGCATTCACAGAGATCTTGGCACTGATCATTTAATTTCACACCCATATTTTTATGTCTGGAGAATTAGTTTTTCAAAGGAGATTTTTTTTTTACCAGCCAGTTCAAGAGCTGATAGATTATGGTGTCTTTTCTGTACTTCTACTTGCTTAGTGAAGGAATATATTTGCAGAAAAAAAATGTTGAGTCAAACAGCCAGAATTTGTTTATTTGCTTAGACAACTGTGAAAGATTTAAACCGAAAAATATTTTAGCTTATGTTTCAGTCAATATTGTTGATTCTTTTTGATTCGTATGTTGATAATGCAATATCTGAATATACAAGGAACACTTCATTTTTGGGGGTAAGAATCAACTGACATCTTTAGCTATGCAAAACTTAGGCATCTGTTCTGAACTTCTTAGTCTGTATAGTCAATGGTGAGAGTCATGTCCTACTTAGTGGTAGTGGACTGGTTGTTTCTAACCACTCTGATCACTTGGAGTGAGAAGCACAGCATATCTACAGTAGCTTAGATGATTTGAATCTTGCCTTCAATGAGATGTGAGTCTGATGGAAGAAGGTTTGTACCCTAAAAAAACAAATAGAGACAATTCAAAACTTCATGGCTATCAGAAAGAAGGTACAGAAATGGGTCACTTCTACTCTGTGCCTCAGGGAGCTGTATTTACAGGTGCATCACTGTGCACCATCCTTAGGCAAATGTCACCAGAAGATGACTACTGAAGGTAGAAACAAGTTTTCTGAACATCATTTGAAGCTCATTGAATAGCTTTTCACTGCTTCTTTCATTTAGATTCCTCTAGGCTTTGAACTCCTCTTTAGGGAGAGTCTATATGGCAGATGCTTCAGTGCTGCCATTGGAGGAGTTCACAGTGATAGATAGAGCCCATATGATGAGTCAAACAGATGCTTATGACAAGAAAAATTCTTGCTCAGCTGTGTACACAAATTGTAGTGGAATACATGAAGAGAAGCCATATGTAAAAAGATCTTACAGTTGTTGTTCTGATGAACAGTTTTCTTTAATACTTCTATGACCTCCAGAAAGATTTAAAATATTTGGAATTTGCATTGCCTTTTTTGTTTCCTTTTCCATAAAGAGGAAATAGACCTTGAATAGGTAAGATTATAATTTTGTAGGAAGAGAACAAAATCTTTCTGTAGGGACAAAACAACTCATGTTGTAGAAAAACTCATCTTTTAATAAATAAACAGTGTAGGAAGTTTACTTTTCTCATTTGTATATGTGTAAAATCATTCTGAGCTTATGCATTTAAACTTGTGTGCTTCTGGGTATAATGCTACTTCGCCTTCATCTGTCTGCCTGAAATAAGAAGTACAGATACATGCTGTAGACAGATTTATTTGATTCTATCAGTTATGTGTTGAACACAACTAAATTCTCTCCACTGTGAGGAGCTTTTTGGTAGAAGTGAAGGTCATAGATAAATTCCCTACTTATGTTCATTCATCTGAGGGATGTAAACCTAGGGAATTAATGAAAACCATCAACTGTAATCTGCTGAGATGATAGGAAAAAAGTGGAGACTTCACGCTGAAGCTAGCTTCCATTCTGGGGAAGCTAAGCCTGAGGATAGACATTGTCAAATGAATAGACCCCAGCTATGGGAAATTACATTAAAAGTCTTGAGGTCACCTGGTAGCTGAGTGGAACACCTGGAAAGCAAGCCACAATTCCAGTAAGGATGATATAATTATTATCCACATCTGTCTCAAAATATCATCGCTGTTCTATAAAAATTTGCATTTAGTAAGAGTAAAATAAACTTTTGCTTTTACCTTAACATTTGTAGTGTGTTCAAACCAATTATAATACCTTGATAGCATCAGAAAATTTTGGAAATAGATGTTTTCTGCTGAAAATTTTTGTTTAAAAAAAAATAAGCTGTGATGAATCCACATTAAAAAATATGATGTTAGAGCATGTTAGAACTAGCAACCCTGGGGCATGTTTTTCATCACAAAAATAAGAAAAAAAGGACACCATGATAACAGTGATAATACTATGTCATCCTATGACTGTGATTTCCTGTTTAAATGAGATCACTTTCCTAGAACATTGGGAGATCTAACTCCAAAAGTGAATAGACAATAGTCCTTCATAGTTATCAATAATAAATGATGTCTTGCCAGCCAACTAAGAAAGGTACTTAGTCATATAGTGTATAATTAATAACTAAATCTCTGTTTAGGGTGTTGTGGAAGTCAACAGTGTGTCTGCATTCAAAGAATGTCTAGACAAATTAATGAAATAATTCATCAAGGACTCTCATTAAAGGTACAATATAATTCTATTTTCTGTAAATTGCCAGAAACTGGAGGACTGTACCCAAGGAAGAGGTGTGTGGCAGTATTTGTTTATTCTAAGTCCCTCCTGGCTAACCTTAGTGGTTGCTTAGAGAGTGCAACTTCTTGAGTGGAGACATTTCTCCATTTTAACTTCTTGATGATCCTGTACTGGGTATTTCTGAAACATTTTCTTCTTATAAAAAGAAAAAAATAATAGTTAGGCATTCAAATGAATAGACACAGCTGTAACCTAATGATCCCTCTCAAATGTGCATTCACTTCAAGGCCTATGTACTGTGGATCCACAATGTCCTGCTTTGTAGCAATCCCTCAGAACTAGAAAGTGAGAGACAGATGTTATAGAAGAAATGGTTTGAAGTATTCTGGGCTTCCTCACTGTGACAAAAGATAAAAACGTTTTTCTTCTTAATTTCATACAGTATGAAGAGCTCAAACTTATATATTATTTCCTGTTATTTCCCTGGAGGAGAATAACAGTCCATTTTTTTTTTCCCTCTAATCTGTCATCCTCCTCTCATGTTTCATAAGTTTCTTTAGTTTACCTCAAATATTCACACCTTTCTCATTCAGTATTTTTCATATCTTTTTCCCACTGATTTACATATTCTTATCTCCGCCTTCCACTTTAAGCCATTCTCCTTTGCACTCCATTTGTTTATTTTCACTTCATTGGAGTAACGTTAATCAGAGTACAACAATGACAAAGAGGACTTTAACATTTTATTATTCCTGGTTTTTCTTCTCATAGTCACCAAGTAACTTTAGAAAACAAAGTGAGTCTCTTCAGAAGTACTTTGGAAAGCAGTTCTTCTTGTTCTGGGGAATTTTGATGGGAAGTGAATTCTGTATTTTAAACAAATCAAACATAGTGTTTGAGTTTTTTTCCCTATTTTGCATCTTAAATTTTCTTACTACAAATGCAAGTGACTATTGAAATCATTCATTCTAAAAAAAAAAATCACAGAACTGTAACCATGGTGCATGTGAAAACTCACTTATCAGAAGTCAGCATTGGTTTCAAACACTTCTAATAGCAACTACAGTTCACATATAACCCTATTTTGATCAAAGAGAAACAACAACAACAAAAATTGTCATTTTTTGGGGGGGTGAGCTGTGGCTATAATAATACTTGTTTGAACTGCATCCATTTTGTTTAGGCCATAATCAGACACCTTTGTTCAAAGGTTTTATTTTTCCACATGTTCATAGCATTGCCAAATGCAACATCAACAGAAGCAAAAACTTTTGGTGGTCCTCGGGAGAGAGCAAATCCTGTCTGTTGCTGCATCCTAGGTTGCCACCCAGTGGAGAAGTCTGCAAATTCTCATTGTTGCAGGTCCTTGGTACTCCCCGACCAGCAGCCCTTTATTCTGCAAGAGAATATGTGTGCATAGTCTTTTCTGAAAACACTACTTGCTTTTGTTGTTTTTGGTTGCTTTAATTTAGATTTAAAAGGTGAGCTAACAATAGCACAGAATCTTATGGTAAAAGCCCTGGGATTTGCCTCTTTTCTCCAGTTATTTGCTGTTTTTGACCACTGTGTTATATACCATATAACAGCCTGATACAACAACTCAGCTCCATTTATATTAGCATAAAACCTGATTAACATGGCAGCAGATCAAACCTGTGATTTACAACAGTGTCTTGAATTCTACAAAAAGATTACATTATTTTCAACATCTTAAAAGTTATGCCATGTTCTGTTAAAAACTCTTCTAACACTAACTTAATTTGGCCTTAGTTATATTTATACAAGCAACACATAGCTTTGAGGGAAAATAATACCAAACCACCAAAAAGCCCAAACTAGTTTTCAGTTTGAATTACGGAATTATCTGACTTTGTACTAATTTCATCAAAGTGTTTGGAATTGCTATTACAAAGCTAATGTAGGCAAGTGTTGACAGCCAACCAGACCTCCAAGATCATCAAGTCCAATCTTCTACTCAAACCTCCATGACCACTAGACCATGTCCTGAAGTGCCTCCTCTAACATGTTTTTTGAACACCTCCAGGGATGGTGACTTCACCACTTCCCTGGGCACCCTGTTCCAAAGCTTAACTAAACTTTCAGTAAAGAAATTTCTTCCAGATATCTAATCTGAACTTTCCCTGGCACAATATGTGGGTCTTTCCTCTTGAGGAAATACTTTAAGCATTTAAGGGAAGGAGAACACCAGAGAAGGGCAAATAAGAGTACAGTAAAGACCAAGGGTACTGATCACTAAGAAAGAGAGAAATGAAGGCAGTGACCAGCAACTTCCATATCAGAAGCAGTTCCTGAGTAGCTTTCCTCCCCTCCCCTTCCTTTCCCTTTTCCCTTTCCTTTCCTTTCCTTTCCTTTCCTTTCCTTTCCTTTCCTTTCCTTTCATTTCATTTCCTTTCCTTCTTGCCTTGCTCCTGATTAAAAACATCACAAAGTCTTTCCAAATTGTCCCTCACATTTTTGGTTTAAAATATACCTCCTTTTCTAGTCTATTATTTGGTATTTCCATTTTTCAAATTCTTTCCCCAAAGCCTTTGTTGGAAGAGAAGATAGGAGAGCAAGCCTGGTTCTGCCTATAATGGCTCATGTAGGATTTCCAAACTTGCCATGAGGAGTTTTGCTTCTTTCAAGTCCTCTTCACATTAGCATATCTCTGTCTTTTACTGATGGAACCAGGTTCTAGTAGATAAGGTAGTAATTTTGGAGGATATAAAGCCCTATGCCACAGTACTTCCTTACTCTTTGCAGGACTCTGTCAAGCTGAGTGCTTAAGATTTTCAGTAACAGAAGTTTCATCAATGTTCTGGTCAATCTATTCTAATGTTTAATTGATCACAGGATGCATATTTTTTTTAATCACAGCTGTGTAAAGTATGGCCAGATATTGTTAATGTTTAATATACAAATGTATATAGTAAATGATCAGTTGGATGTAACTGAGAAATTAAACACTCAACAGCGAAGATGTAGAAGAGTTCTCAGAGGAGAGAAAAAAATCCTACCCATTTTAAATCACCATTTTAAATCTGAGCATATGTACAGAAATTGAGGAGGAATTTTTTCCTTCTAAATTATGGACACGTTGCTGACCTGCTTTCTGCTTGAAGAAAGAGGTACAGATGCATCTACAGTAGTATTTTAATTTGGATCAAGAGTGTACTTTTGAAGCAATTCTCTCAATCATCCCCAGGTGCTGCACTTCATGCTGTGGAGCTGTCTTGGGGCAAATAAACGGGATTCCTTTCAAGTGAAACTCAAGGTGTGCCTGAAGATTGCACCTAATACCCCCTAACTAATGGGCATTTAGTCCCTTGGGATTAGAGTCTAACATTAATCAAGTATTCTCTCCCCTCCAAACAGATGTATGGTAGATAGTTAGACCGGAGGACTAAGATTTTACAGAAAAAAAATTTCTGTAAATTTGTTGTTACAGAATTTAATTACGTCATGGTGTTGGAAAAAAATTACTTCTATGACTCACCACAGGGAGCTGTGCATGTGTGTGGAAGGAAGTAAGTCTGGTAGGAACTGGTGGGAAAACCACTGTACAAAACCTGGTAAACCCAAGTGTATGAGGGAAATTGTCTGGATTTTGTAAAAGAAAAAAAAAAAAGAAAAAAAAAGGGGGGGGGAGGAGGGGGCATCATGTATCTTAAATATATTTGTATCCAGAATATTGTTTATTCATTACTCCATTTATTTACATGGATTATATATAACAATTAACATCCTTTTTTTTTTTTTTTTTAAATTAAAAATTAAAAAAAAGAATCTTTATCCTTGAATTGAGAAGGGAATTGTTAAATTATATGCTTGCTATAAAGGCATGTGATTGTTTGAAATAATCATGTTTATAGCAACAAAAACCTTTTAATGAGGCATGATGAACTGGGACATCCGCTTCAATGGAGGAAAATAAAGTGAAACACTTTTCCTCCAAATAGAATACATGATCTGTTGTTTCAGTGGGACAATCATCATGTACAAGCCACTGTACTGGAATGTTTTTCAGCCTTAATTGCCCTGTCAGTTACAATTAGAGGCGTTAATGTAACTGTGAAATGCTACAAATTACTTGTGGCTTTTGCTCCTTGTGCATTTTCAGCCTGTCTTGCACAAAAAAAAAAAAAAAAAAAAAAAAAATATCAAAATCAGAATGACTGAGATCTCTTGCTGAGTCTGTTATTAAGGTTTGGTTGTTATACTCCCTGGGTACAGTTATTCACTCATTGTGGATTTGGTATCATGGGTGTAAAAATGCCTGCAGCAGAGTAGTTTAATCCTTTAAGGTAAGGAAATCTTCATGTATTAGGCATTTTTCCTGAAATGGCTGCAGGTATAATAGGGATTTTTAGAGCTGTACTGGTTAAAAATTTACTGGTTTTACTGAAGTTGTTATTAGCATGAAAACCTATGATTTTTCACAATTGTATGTGTGCTTACTGATCTATAGGTATTTGCCGTTTTGTTTTCTGTTATAATAAAGGAGTTGACATTTTTTTGAAATCCTACCACTGTTATGGTCTAGAACAAAGGGATGTTCTTACCAGAACAGCAGAGAAATCTCTGCTGGAGGAAACATGAAACTGAAAGTGGATCACTAAGGATAGTGATTTGCTAGTCCTTTCATTTCAGTAAGTGGTATCAAAAGGTTACCCGGTCCAACGCTAATAAATAAAGGAGACAAAACCAAATGAATGAATGAACGCTATGATGCTATAGTCTGTGATAGACTGAGAAAAAGATGAAATGTAGGAGATTCATAGAAGGGTGGCCAAATGCTTCTGGCTGTGTGATAGGCTAGATTTGATTTTCTTTAGCTACTGAAAAACAACTAAGTGCAGTCATTCGGTGGACTAGTAGACTGACTTCATCTTGGTTTTGAAACAACTTCTGTGCATTTCTTCAGTCTTAGAGATTGCACTGCTTTTTGCAAGGCTTCAGAGCTGGAAAAAGACTCAGAATGTGGAGCTTTTATCTTATTGCCCCAAATTTTGGAACACTGAGTAAATTGTACACAGTGAGGGGCCCTTCAGTATAATCACCAAGTGATGCATGACTAGGTAAAGTGACAGTTAACTTGTTTGTTCAGTTCTGAAGTATATACACTGCTTAGTGAAACAATTTAAAATACCAGTCATCAGTTTTATTAATTGTTTCTTTGCATTAATAACCTGATCTAGTGGAAAGTACCCTGCCCATGGGAGGGGTTGGAACTATATGATCTTTAAGGTCCCTTCCAAACCATACCATTCTATGATTCTATGATTCTGTGATTACTGAAACCCTTATTTTTTAAGGCAACATTTTAAATTAGATTAATCCAGATGAAATAGTTTTTCTTGAATATCTTTTTGCTCTTTTACCTGTGCAACACAAGTATCCTGCTGAAATAAATGTAAGTTTAATGACTGTAAAGACCAAGTATTAAGATCTTCTCTTTCTGATGATGCTTACAAGGAAAGATGTAAAGATTTGAAAATATTTTGAAAACATCACTAGTCTTCAAAGATGTGCATGGTTTTCAAAGAGGCTTATTTATTTATTTATTGTAAATTTTGAAGGCAAGCACAGGTTAGGGAAGTTTTTATCTTATATCACTTTTCCTATCCAAACAAATGGGTGATTGCTAAAATTGCATAGTTGTTAAGAGTTGTAAAGACAAAACTGTTCACAACAATTATTTAAGCCATGAAAATGAATAATACTTTAATAAAATTAATAACTACTAAGACTTTATATTTTGCATAATGACAAGTATACATTATTTTAGAGATAGAGTACCACTGAGTTATGTATGTGTTCTTTGTTTACCTGCTGACACATCTCAAGTAGAAAATAAAATTCTTTAAACAGAAAGCATTAATATATTTACCAAGTAGACTAAAAATATGGTGTCACTGTTATGTTTCATGTTATGAAATCTAACATTATACTTACCAACAAAAACATTAGATGGATATGTCATTCACATATATGTCTGAGTGTATGTCTGTCAACTTAGCATAGTACTGAAGACCAAGTAGCAAATCTGCCTGACCTGCAATATGGAGGAATTAAAATTGCCTAACATTGTACCTTTTTCTATTGTAACAATTTGATTTTCAATATTTCTTAGCTATGGAAATTGTTTTGAAGGCTAGACTGTTACACTAACAGTATCACCATAAATATACTTTGTGAAATATTTTTCTTGCTGAAGGGAAATATTTCACAAACTGGCATCTCTGCATGCCTAGCCTATAGGAGAAAAAGAAAGCAGAACCTTTTTCTGTTCTAAAATATCATGTAGATGAAGCTTTCACGTTTGGTACTCTAGGACATTACATCTAGGATATTCCCTAGCATTGGACACTTCTAAGATTCAGTAGGACGAAGTGCTGGGCCACCTTGTCTAGACTTTGCTTTTGCCAAGAAAGGTTGGACTGCATGATCCTTGATGTCCCTTCCAACCTGCTACTCTATGATTCTATGACTTCTAGCCTAGACAAAGAAGTGGACTTACAGTCTAAAATAGCTACATTTTAATACTGCCACAAGATGGTTGCTTATGTGCCTAAATTCTTGATCTGCAAACACTGGCAAAAATGAAGCATGTTTTAACCTGACTTGTGCTTTAGGCATCTGACTTTGGGCTTTTTCCTAGACTAATCTTCTTAGTCTTCCTAAATAGCAAATAGACCTGGACAGACTTTGTAGGAAGGTGATTGGAAAGCCCTGAGCTAAGCTTCTTCTCTAAGCATCTCTTTTGAAGAAGCACCTACTTTTCTCTCATGATAATATAGGAAGCCTTGCCCAAATTCCTCCAATTCATCTCTCTTGCAAGCTTCCTTTCCCTTGACTTTGTCATCTGCTTAACTCAGACCATGAAAAGGCATTTTGGAAGGTAAATGTAGTTAGGGGAATACTGCTGAAAGCAGAAGAACTGTTTATGTGTGTAACCACAGACACAAAAAGTACTTGCAAAGCTGGGGTGTTAGATAATGAAGTCTTTGAGGAAGCAGCTCTCTGTTTGGTGGAATTACTTGTTAAATAAATAGTAACATGCAGGCTCTACTTCTGCAATCAATAAGTGTAGTATTTCTTTTCATGTTTGTGTTCAGATAAAAAATGTATTTATGTTGAAGCTTTTGCAAACATTGACTGAAATTTTAAAAGCCATACAGTCACTCAAATATTTCACATGTGCTTTTCACCAGAGGATGAGTTTTACTTTTGTGTAAAAGGTCTTATGATAAAAAGAGACAGAACCATGCTACTGTGTTTCATAGATATGGCTGTATTTGTAAGAATTTTCAACTCTATTGCCACATCAATGTGCATATACATAAATATATTATTTCTGTTTATGTAACAATACTTTTTCACATGATGAACAGTTACACTTGACCCATTTCTGATCTCTAGAACACAAGGTAATTAACTGCAACTCTTGCACCCCTTCTTGGTTGTAGATGTCTGTAAGAAAGCTATAAAAAGACCTATTCAAGGGAAAGAAAGAAGGTCAGGAACTGAATCAGACTATAAAAGCTGGAATTACTGTCAAACTGAAAAATCTTTTCTATAAAATAATATTTTTTTTTGTATTATAGCTTATTATTATTACTATAGGATTTGTTATTTGTTTTTTTTTTTTTCTCTTTCGAATATGTAATTCAGCTATTTACCTGCCGACAAAAAGAGCAGGTTAAGCTG
>JANIJG010014170.1:59619-100221 GCA_024611175.1 Megaceryle torquata | reverse complement strand
AGTAGAGCGGGATGGTGACTTTATCTCTGCTGTGATGCCCTTGTTGATGCAGCCCAGTATCCTGTTGGCTTTCTTTGACACAGCAGCATATTGTGTACTCCTACTGAGCTTGTTGTCCACCAGGACCCACAGGTCCTTTTTCACACAGGTGCTCTTGAGCCAGATAGATCCCAGTCTCTGGTGCTCTCTTGGATTATGTTTTCCTAGGTGTGAGACCTTACACTTGTCCTTCTTGAACTTCATAATCTTCTTGTTAGCCACCTCTTCCAGCCTGTGCAGGTCTTCCTGCAGGGAGGCTCTTACTTCTGAAGTGTTCATTTCCCCACTCGTTTTAGTATCGTCATCAGACCTAAACAGGGTACACTTGATCACCTCAGCCAGATCACTTATGAAGATATTAAACATTGTTGGGCTCAATACTAACCCCTGGGGGACCCCATTTGTGACAGATTGTGAGTTTGAAAAAGAGCTATTTACTACCACCAGGCTTTGCCAGGGTGGGAGAGAGTGTTCAAGGTTAGGGTACAAATAGGCTATAGCATTACTTACGCTGCTCTCTAAGAGTGCTTAGCAACAGTGAAGAATGAAGAACTAAATACAGAATTTAAATGATATGTAGTGCATGGACATAAAGATGGTTTTGTGCATGCATGATCTTCTTTAGCCCCTTTCCCCAACAGCATAAAGTCTGTTTTACATGGGTTAAGTTTCCAGCCCTTTGCCATCTGCGTATTGCCTGCATGTGTGCCCTTGCTGCCTCGTTAGCTCCCTGAGTGTCTCCCTGTGTACTCTAGAAACAGAAGTACTCCACGCGGCACTTTGCCTCTGAGTAAATGTACATTGGTACCTATTAAGTTTGAGCAGTGCTGAAGTGGCTTTAGTGAAGAACAAAGGTGCATATTTTAGCTTAAAGAGCATTACACTTCATGGTCAAACAAGGCATTAAGATCCTGTGGCAAGTGACTAGATGGCTTGTTTCTCCCCATTGACAGCAGGACTAATCACTGCCATTATTGTGCTTCCAGGCATTCCACATGAATAATATTGATTATAATCACTTATAATAAGCTGAGATTTGCCTTCCCCATAAGACTGTTCATAAATAAATGTATGGTTTTACAGGAGTATCAGGATACTCAGGGTGTGTCTTTTCAGTGTTAGCCTATTAAACATTTGAAGGACCAAGGGAATATTCTTCTCCCAAAGAAGCATTAATTACTTCAGACAATTAGTTATCCTAAATAGCTATTTTAACACAGAATTTGCTATCTTCAGAGAAGGATTTTATTGGTCTCTATTGCAAACTCAGCATATTCTTGAGTAATTCATTAGGCTTCATTTCATCTGCCTCAGCATCTGTTTACTGCCATAAGCATTAAATTCTGTCTTCCTCTATACTGTGGTGTTTGCTTCTAGAAGACAACACAGTGTCTTCTTTTTCACTGTTGTACACATTAAACGTAATTTTGGACTTTACAGAGAGATGTTGCAGGGCTAGAAAGCATTGAACATTGGATGCCTAGGACAGAATGCAACAAGGAAGATTAATCCATTCCTGGACTCTGTTTTCTGGAAGTTTTTCTTAATCAGCCTTTGATGTTTGAAGAAGGGAGGGTTTTTGTATTTCCTCCTTCTGATATTAAGAACAACTCAAATCACTGACAAAAGAGATAAAAACTTCCCTGTCTGGATTATAATGCCTCTAAATCTTGACATTTAATATGCAGTTCAAGTAAAAATGTGTCTAGAGATCCCTCAGAGATTTATCTCTGAAAGAACAGGGATAGCATGTAAGGAGATAAGCTTCTAAGCCCTTGCAAGTGTGGCACTGTTGAATGAATGCTGAAATATCCTAAAGCCAGTTATATTGCTATTTGGTAGTCGGTTCCCAATTGTCAAAAAGCAGTAGTGCTGTCCTACACTAACTCTGTAACTGTTTGCAGAAGTAATAATAATTATACACAGGAAAAAAACAGTATCATGCTTCCATATTCCAGAGTAATACTTCCACTAAGAACCATAATTCCATACTAAAATGAGTGTTGTTCAACAGTACAAGCAGGAAAATATGGTGAGGTTAAATTAATTAGTCTATAACGATTTGTAGGGAGAGCAACTGAGTGGGCCAGATGACAGCAAATGGAATTTGATTTCAGTAAATGTAAAGCCATTTTAATCTAAAAACAGTGGAACTACTTAAACATTTTCTCAGGGTCTTAATTAGTGCATGGAAGTGGTCTGGGAATCACTTTGACAGTAAAGTCCAAAATTACGTTTAATGTGTACAACAGTGAAAAAGAAGACACTAAATATAAGGAATGGGATGAATAATAGATAAGACCATTATACAGATCTTCTAAAATATGCAATATTAGTCATCCTAACTAAAAAGGATGCTTTAGAGTTTCTGTGTCAAAGGAAAAAGAGCTTAATAAGATCGAGACTGTCTACCAAAGAGAGAAGAGGAAAATAAGGCTGTATAGTAAACACACAGATGTATAGTCATGAATGGTACTTCAAAAGTAGCTGTGGAAGATTCAGATCTTTTTTTCCTGAAAGAAAAATAACGTATGTTCAATGGGACTGAAGAGCAACATTTCCAAAACTCAAAAAGGAAGCTCTTCACACTGTGCCTAATTAGCAATTTCACTGAACTGTGAAAAGTTAGCAAGAGTCAAAACCAACTGACATTTATGGGAATAAACCAGCTGACATTATATGGTATATAAAACAGCTGTAAGATACAAGAAATATACATTTGAAGTCATTATTCACTAGAAAACATGGCTGAATTTTTAAGTGTGACAGATGAACTCTCAGATGCATACTACACATTTCTAGCATCCACCTCTGAAAGTATTTGTTCCACTCATTGTTGCAAACAAGCCACTGAACAAGATGAATTACAAGTTTTCTCAATGATAGTGTTCTTACATTCCTGAGTTTGGGACGTAGTGTTTATTGAGATTGAATAATGGAACCAGAACTAAAATTGGAATTGCTTACTGAAGAAGAATAAATACCAGCAAGCCTCATCTTATTAAGTAGCTGAAGCAGCAGCCATTCATCCTGCCATTTTGGAACTGACCCTGCCCTTTTTCATTATTTTTGCCAGTTTGATACATGTTTCCATGGGAACAGAAGCAGGACTAGCCACCAGCTGAGCCAATCTCAGCTGCTGGCTCCCAGTTCTCACGTTTTGTTCCGTTTCCTTGGAAACTGATGGTAAAGGAGAAAGAGAAGTAAACCAGCTTTTGCTCTTTAATATTTACTCTTTCTTTGGACCTGTTCTAGAACCTCTGGGCTGGCAGCAAGTTTACAGCTGACTCTAATGGTCATTTATTTTCCTCCTCCCTGGAACATCTGCCAGCCACCGGTGGGTCCCAGCAGATGCAAGTAAGAGTTCTCAGTGTCAGCTATTGCTGGTGTGCTGCCTGCTGTGAGCTACAATGGCAGGGTTTGAAAGCAGGCTACAGATTTCAGGAGACATTTGGCTCCCACAGTCTGTAATATTTCAAATTGGAAGGAAAGAAATTAAATTTATTTAAAAAATAGTAGGGGAAACAGATGGGCGTAATGATATTTAGAGAACAAATTGCCTAACAAGCTCTGACCTGCATTAGGCTGAACACCCCCAGAAACTACTTCAGCCAATTATATTCTTCATTTCATAATGTATGTTTGACAAAATTCTCTCTAATCCAGCTGTTAGCTGACTGAATAGCCCAAAAGCACAATGTAAATAACACCCTCTAAACACATCTGTTTATGCATATATACATATGCAGAAAGAGAAAAGAACACAATCTTATTGTTTCACAGCGGCGAAGAATCTGCATAAATCTACTCGAGTACGTGAATTTGAACCAGAGCTTTACTAATTCCAGACCTATGTTACTCCCACATTTTTATCGTGTGTATATAAACACACACATATATCCTCCTCTGTGTATAATTTTGGGCCAGAATATTTTCAGTTCTTACATCAGCAGTGTCATGGCTGAAGATAAATATTAAAGAAAAAATAATAAATAGTGAAATAAAGATTTTAAAGGAACAATAAAGATTATGAAAGAACCCAGGAAAAGCATGCAGACAACTGATCTATGACTTAAGTAAAAACTTCTGTGAAAATGATACTCGATCTACAGCTGTGCTATTGAATCCCAAAGTTCACATAATTTTTCTTTAAAAATGTAGAGACAAATCAATTTCACAAGACAAAAGGCTGCCCTAAAGAAAAGTTTTATATTTGGTGGCCTCTGCTCTTAGTTAACAAATCTGTTAGGGTATAGCAACATGCTCACCTTGGACATGCTTTTATCCTCCCATTTCTTTCACACATAATATATGAAGTTCTTCCTGAGTTTTCTTTACATCACATCTCAGTCATGTTCAAAAATCTCTGACTTAAAAGTGGCCTGGAATTAACTTATAGAATTGTATAGTTAGTTGAATTCACATATAGTCCAAGAATATCTCGGGAATATTCATTTGTTCAGGTACTACCCTAGCAGCAGTCTCAGACAACCAGATACCCAGGAAGAATATTTATTCCTCCAGTCTTGTTGCACTTTCATCCATCTACTGAGAATATACTCAACATCTCTGAGCACTCACAGAGTTGTGTCAAGTCAGCTAACAGTGTGATTTAGTTCTGGGTTAGTCATTTGAATGAAAAACTTAGGCAGTTGTAATTGTTTTAAGCCAGACTTATTTTATCTTATTAAAAGAGATGTAAGATGTACTGAGTTTACCTAATCTATTTATGGGTTTCCTCCAGCTGAACTTAAAATCAAAAAAATATATACATCTTCCTTTATGTCAGTAAGACTTTTCCTAGCAAAGAAGATAATAATCTTCAGGTTTGCTGCTGCAGCTGCCATCAGGAAAGACCATTTCACTTTATGTTGAGCTTTGCAATGTCCCTCCAGAATTCTTCACAATCAGCCCTCATTTTTATTTTATGGAATAATTTACTATAACCTAAACTACTAAAATTTTGTCATCTCTTCCACTAAACAACACAGGACCCCGCATAGAGACTGGGACTTGTTCTGAAGGACTCTACCAGCTACATCAGCCCTTTATGGAAAATGAACGTTTATTTACTCCTTAATTCTGTTTCCTTGTTCTAAATAATGTTATATCCATTTGAGGGCTTCTGTCGTATTACATGGTTATTTAATTTCCATGAGTACTTGATGAAATAAATTGTTGAGTCCTGTTTGGAGACCTAGTAGTCTGTATCAGCTTCTGTTCACATGCCCGGTGGCTTCTTCAAAGGACTTCATCGAGTGTTTGAATGATCTGTTCCTTCATAAGTGTCATGTCAACTCTTCCTCAATGTAGCATATTTATTTCTAATTTCACTCCTGATTATAATTTTTATAAGTTGGCCTGCTACAGACATTAACTTACAAATCTGATGCTTCCACTCTGTCTTGAAAACATGGCAAGACATTTACAACTTTTTGCTCAGATATCAAAGCAGTTCTGAGCTAATGATTACATACTGCTGTCAGTAGCTTGACTATTACTCATTTGAATTGCTTTAGAAAGCCTGGGAGAATATAATCTGTTTCCAGTAATTTATTTCTGATCAGCTTCTTTATTCCTACTAGCAACTCCAGTCATTCCTCAAGGGTTCATCAGAAGGGTTTTAGCATAGCAATCGCCCACAAGTTCTTCCACAAAGAATTTTGCTGAACAAAGCAGCAAATTTAACCATTCTAGAAGGCCTTGTTTTCTGCAATGAATGCTCTTATATTTTGATCAAATACTGTCCCCAAAGATTCCCTGGAAAACTTTTTTTTTTTTTTTTTTTCCTTTTACAAGTTTTTTTTAGACTGCTTTATTCTGTTCTACATTTAACTTACTAGACTTTATGGTCATTTCTGTTTTCCTCATTTGGATACAACTTTGTTTTTCTGAAGGATGTCTTCCAACTGTTTCATCACGCTGATACTCTTTTTCTAGACTCACTTGATGTGTGGCATGCATTTACTCTGTGCTTCCAGTATGATATTCTTAATACTGTATAGACCAACCTGCTAAGAGTTAACTCTCTATACTGTCCTCTTTTAGATATCATTAAGAGTTTTGATCAGTTTTATGTTGTTCTCCTTTCTGAAGTTGAGTACCACTCTACTGATCTTTGGTAGTTGCTTCTGTGGTTGTTGCTTCTTCAAAATGATCACAGCTAAGAATGATGTATTTGCAGCTAAAGAAAAGTCCTTCAGCTATCAGCACTTTGGAACAGATTCTGTATACTATTCAGAATGAAATCAAGGGTTAATTCTCTCTTTGTAGGCCCTCTGATCTGTTGAATTACAAAGCAAGTCACTCCTCCTAAATGAGTTAGTCTGAGAAGAAGATTTGTCCCCCATTCACATAGTAATTTTTTGCTTTTACAATGTTTATGACTCCCTCAGCATATCAGTCAAATCTGATCTTCTGGTTTGTTGGTTAGCAATAGATGTCCACTAACACAGCTGTAGACATGGAATATATACGAGTTTTCTTTAACAGAGTGCACTACTCTGCCACTTTCCCGCATATTGATATTTTAGTTATAGCAATGTACTGATAACAAGTTAGGCTTTCTTAGTTTCCACATTTTATTTCTGTATCAATATCAGGAGCCCAAGTAGGGTGTGTCTTGTTGATCTGTGTTTGGCTTTTTTTTTCTTCCATATCTTCTATAATGCCAAGTTTTTGTTTGTTTGTTTGTTTTTCCCTATTCCACGCTTATTACTATCCCAGGACAATTCAGTGTGAAATCTTAAGTAATGGTATTCCAGATATCAGAATAAAGTTTTTTTAAAATATTGATAATGTTATCATAAGGTTTCAAAAGAGGAAACATTGCAGAGATAACTACAGAACTGGTACTAAGACATCAAGGAATGCAAAGGTTGCTGCCCTGAATAAACAGGTTTTAAAATTCTACAAGAAATACTGGCATCCAGTATTCAAACTATTACATTTATTGATTCTAACACTAATGCAAGACCATTTGACCTTGGGAATTATAAATCTAGTCCACCTTCCCTGATATTTATTTAAAATTATCATTGGTTACCTTCCCAGGCCACAATGATTCAATTGGTGTCATAGATTTTTTTTGTGAAGACAACCCAGTCAGAGGCTTCCAAGCTAAATTTCAGAGTAAAGAATTATGACACCATGGTATTATGAGCAAGAGGTGACTATGACTGTACGTCTGCCTACATAGAGAGTAACTGAACTGTAGTAAGTACCTAATTGAATTATGATATGGCTACTGCACAGGAGAAGAGATTCCACTCTGTAAAGAATTTTGCTATTTCAGACTGTAGTTTCACTCCAATGCAGGTGTATCAGTGAGCAACTGAAATTAGAGCAAGCCAGCTTCCTATGTAATTTTGTCTTGTGGTTGGATTCCCTGTGTCTATTTAAGTATGACACTCCTCCTTAGCAGGTCATTTATAATGTTTGTCTTTAGACAGAGGGATAAACTCACTCTGTAACCCTCCTCTTAGGGGAGATGCTACCAGAACATCTCCTCCACACAGGTGGCCTTTTCCATCAAATCTGTAGCAGTGCTATGTCCTGTATCTGCTGTCAGGAAACTGGCAAACGAAGTTCATTAGGCAGTAACAAAACCACACAGAGCACCCTTGCACATAAACATTGCCTTCTTAAGAAACCAGGACAAAATCCCGATGGCTGGGAAAAGGTGGTAGAGCCTCTCCACTGGGGCAAAAGCTCTTCCACAGCCACATACACAAAAGCACTGCAATTCCTCATTTTGCCCAAGAGCCCGGCTGGTGGGACAGTGAGGGAGGATGCACTCCAGTTCACACAACCCTGAGAAACTTAAGTCTGGTAGGAACCTAGTCAAGGTCTGATAATATCCACACAGCATTTTGATTATGATAAAAAAGGTGAAATACAATGAAAAAAGTAAATTCCAAATTCAGCCTAGGAAGAATCTAGTGAGAGAAAAAAGAGATTGGTCTCTTCAGTGGTCTGAAACATTAGCAAAAGGAGAAATGTTACAGCCAGTGCAACAAGAAAAACAAATAGAGATAAGATTATGTATTAATTCCCATTTTTTACACTGCCGCTTAAAGTTGAGAAGCATTTTGTATTAGAAAATGCTTTTGCATTATGAGAGAATCAAGCCTCCAGTACTCTGTCAAGTGTTGGTAGAGCGAAGCTTACAGTTGTGCAGTAGATCAGTGTACAGCTATAGAAGCTTTAAATTTGGTCTTTGTTGTTACCTGTAACCTGTTTACTTTTATCAAACAACTTTATTTTCTATATAACATATACCAAATAATTGCCCTACTGATGGTTGGAAGACCTGAATGCTTTACAGCTCAGTTATAAAAACTTTTTAACATGGTCTCTTATGATAGTGTCCTGGTTTTGCTGGCATAGAATCATAGATTCAGTTTTCTATTCAGGAAAGCTGCATTTTTAAGAATACTGCAGCACCTGATTCGATGAGAACAAAGTTAATAAAAGACTTGGTTTTTGCTTGTTGCCAGCCATAGTATGCAGTAGTGAATAAGGTCTTCAGCAGTCTTGAGTTAGCCAGAGGCTAAAGCCAGGGGGAGCAAAATCCAGGGCAGCTGACCCAAGCTGGCCAACAGAAGTATTCCATATCATAAACATGACGCTAACTATAAATTAGAAAGTTTGCTGGCGATGGTCTCTTCTCCCAAGGACTGCCATCTCTGGATAGTCTTGCCCATTGTTCTGCTCCTGAGGTCTACTGTCCTGTCTGTTGTGACCATTGTGCTTTCTTTTGTTGCAGCTGCTGTGCTTGTGGTGCTTGACATCTAGCATTTATTGCTGGAAGTGTGCAGCTCGCAGCCACTACATTGTCTGCATATAACTTTGTGAACTTTCTAGTTGTATTAGTATTAATATTAGGGTTTTTTAATTATTATTTTATTAAATCTGTTTATATTCCAACACAATGGTCTTCTTTCCTTTTCCTGATTCCACTTCTTAGGGGGAGTGTGTGTCATTGAGTAATAGAACAGCTGTCTAGATGAAGAGAGGCAGCCATAGATCTGCTTTTCGTAAGGATACCTGACATCTAGGATCAGGATGACAAAGACCAGTCTGAAAATGGACAGACTCAACATCCCACCTGATTTCTTCTTTCTTTCAGGGACAAAGAGTCAATACAAGCATCTTCACTTCCCTTTGTATTTTCAGATGTAGACAGCCCATCCTTAGCTTTTAAGGCATGGACAGCTTGACTTAACAAACAACTCTGGAAAAGGACTCTGGATTTTTAAAAATTGCTTGATAATTTACTGGTGTTGATATTCAATTGAACTATTTTGTGAACAATGCAAAAAGCAAAAGATACTGTGAGTTTTTAGCCTCCTCATCTTGTTTACTTTGACTGATATGTATATGAAGACACAGTTAACAGAAGACCACTTGATAGTAGCCAAATGCAGAACTTTCACATAGGAAGCCGATAAGTATTTGTAGCTAGTAACAGCACTCAGATGGTTCATTAGCTAGAATTACTGATTTTGTTCATAACTTTGGAGTCCACATTTAGGTTAGTCTCACTTGGATCAACATTACCTGACTTGGATCAACATTACCTGAGAGAAAATATTTCACAGAAGCAAGTGGGACAAGGAATAGACATGACACAATAATCCCAAAATAAAAGAGAAACTTGCCTCCAGTAGTGTTTACTATGTGGTAAGTACTTTTCAAACACACAAAAGATAGTACCTGCTCAGGCAAACTCAGCAATTCACCATTACAGAATGCACTTCAAACCCCTAAAAAAAGCAAATTACAATAATAATAATAATATTATTTTATAATATTATTATAAAAGCAAATGAAATTGTTATTTGCTTTTACTAAAGAGTTTCTGAGACCTAAAGAGGTGTGCTTCAGGGAAGCAAACTGAAGTTCACCTTACTGCTTATATAAGATAAAAACATACGTGCCATATTTTAATGACCAAATTTGCTTGCATAATACTTTTATTTCCTTCCTTCCTCAAATCCATTAGCTTAAAAAAACATTCTGCACAACTTATAGTAAAGGTAAAGAGCTCTAACAGTACATTTAAGTAAATTTTAAGTAAGAAACACTGCTAAGTGTTCAAAGTACCATACATTCTCACATGTGCATTCAGTAAATGTGAGTTTGCATGGGCTTACGGAGTTTCCACAGAATTTAAGTTCTGACACAATGTTCAGGCAACTGGTGTGCAGCCCTGTGGTCCAGATAATACTGAACATGGAAGAAACACACTAAGTTTTTTGTGTTATACATTACACAACCAAAGAATATACACTGATAAGTTCAGATGGAAATTGCAATTATATACACAGGAATAAACACTATTTTTCCAATATATGGTATTTACAGTTTGATAACTTCACAGTTACTGCCGCTGTCTACAGAAATTTTACTGAAGTGATTCTGATAGGACCAGAGATCAGGATCTTTAGTTATGGTTTCCCTCCGATTAGGGAAAAAAGAAGTCCTTCTAACCCATTCATCCAGAGCACTAAAATGAGTGTTACTTCCACTGGCTTTTGTGACTACTCATCATAATATGTTTGGTTTTATATAAGCAGTGAAACCATTAACAACAAAGACAATTAAAATATCAGTTGCAATGCAGTTTGAATGAAACGAAGTAAACAAGGCTATCGACAAGCTGCTATTTGTGTCAAGCTCTACAAATACAGAGCAGAAGTATCTCCACAAGACAAATTTCAGTTATATTTTCTATTTTTTTTATTGACAGCCATAATATCTGGGGACTGAGAGGTATCAAACTCTAAAATGATTCTTGAAAGGCATCCCTTGCAGTTTAGGAGGTACTGTTCTAAGATATCTTCTACAAATTATGTTAAAATAAAAAGTAAAATCTTCTCCTAATAAAATGCTAGAGCTACATTGCAAAGTAAGAACAAAGTAAAAACAATGGAATAAAATATCATATCTTTTCTTGACACCATTAACATCAGAAGATAAAATTACCATTCTTTTTCTTACTGATAGCCAAGTTTAAGAGAAAAGAATAACACTTATAGATTGTCCTCATATAATCTAGTTTTCAGATACCACCAGTTTCCATGTTGGAGGGAATAAAGTCTCAAACACTTCTAATCTGCATGCAGGTAGATTATTTTTCTTATTCCTAATTTTACACTGTTACTGCCATGTTCCTTGCTGTCGGTTTGTCCAGAAAGTTCTTCTAGAAACGTACCACAACGCTGGAAAAATTATACAGATGGCATTAAGCTAGTGCCTCCTCCCTATCAAAATCTCTAACATGGCCTTTCTGGGAATGACATTAAAATAGGAACAATCAGTACGTGTGTATGCACACACTGTTACAGAAAATAAATATAGCAGTAGGTAACATAATTCCTGAACATCTCCACGAAGAATGCTGTCTAAGCAGTGACCTCTCCTGCACTTATCTTGAATGAGCTCTTACTGAATTCTGCTAATGGGTTCTGATAATCTATTATTTATTGTAACAGCCTCTATTAGAAAGTCTTAGCAGAGGACTCGCCTGTGTTTATGCTTTCATCTACAATTGCTCACAAGTGACAGAAATGTGGCACCTTCAACCACAGATACAATTTCTTTTGGTTGATGTTATTCAATTTCTACTTGCTTTTAAAAAACTGAACCCTTCCTCCCTCAAAATGCACAGCTTGATCTGCTTTCATACAAGCTAGGGCATCTTTAGCTTGGTCTCAGAGAAAACTGTGGATACTGATATGCAACCGTAAGTATTACATGGGTTTGAGGACGTACCTCCATGTTATACTTTTCCACTGTCCTTCTCAAAGGATCCACAACCTGCCAGCAAATCAGGATGCAAAGATCAATCAGTAGCATCCCTCCAACTATCACCAGTAGCTTCTGGTCTTTAATGATCTGGAGAGACAAAAAAAAAAAAAAAAAGGAAAAAAAAAGGGGGAGATTCCCATGAGCCACAGATAGATCCCTGTACAACTTTATTCCTATATAGGGAGAAAAACATAGGTTGCTAATAAGAAGGGTTTTTAACAATGAATGAAGAAAAGTTTCAGAAATATCAAAAGATTAAAGCAAGAAAACACAAATTATTTTCTTTTGTTTCATGGTTACTGTAAGTATCTAAAGTGCATTCTAATTTCTAGAAAGAAGTTGAGAGGACTCTTAAATATTAATATTGAAGTCCAGGTTTAGTATTTAGTCCTGAAAAAAAAAAAATTCCAAAGAGCCACTATTGTGTTTATGTATGCAACTGTGGAAAATTGTTCATTACATCTCTCAGAGTAGCCGGAGTTGAGATAGTCTTCACTAAGACTTACAGTGTTCGCTTCTTCATAACCTTCTCGGATGTGAAAAACACACTTGAAAGGAATTAAAAGATAAGTTCATTTTTGAGGTTTTGTGTATATGTGTTTAACATTTGCCCATTACCCAGGGAGCAGAAGGGGATTATGTATTTTTTCTATATTACAAAGGTTAGAAGCTTTTACGCACATGCCTCTTAAACCATGTGTTTAATTTTGTGTGGATTTTAGGCTCAAATAAGAAAGCAAGAGTTGCTAATAACAAGTTAAACTATGTATTACAGTCTTGTATAGCTGCATGCAACACTTATATGGTGTATATATACACATAGCAACACGGAAAAAATACGCTACGAATATATTATTTCAGTTGCAAAGTTGTAAAATCAAATATCAGGCTTAAATTAAGTTTATGATGGTCTTCTTCTGTCTATGTCCATGGTTTTTAAATTAATATGCACTTCTAGTACTTATGCAAACTCATTCAATATTCAAAAGATTTTGCCAAAGTATTTTAACATGGACAAACCCACATATTTTTTCTTAGTCTTGGTTCTCAGAAATAGTTGGTTTAATCCAAATGAAATATTAAAAAATATTAAGCCTGAGCAGCTTAATAAAATTGTGATTATTTCAGTTCAATTTGATAAACTTGTTAGGATTTTGAAAATGCATTACAAAGCCGGAAGTGTCAGCTAATCTTAATACAGGCAAGGTTGGTATTCCTGCCTAGAATAAATTGTATTTGCATTGAATTCCTATGAAGCGTAAGGAAATTATAAAAATCAATATAATTTTAAATAATGTAATAGGAACTTTAGAAAGTTTGTTTTTCATATTACTTAGCAAGACACATTCTTTATTTCGAAAGGTGTTTCTGAAATAGTGTGCACCACACTTTGTTCATCTGCTAGTTTATTTTATAAATCATTTGGAGTAAACCATGTGTAAAACAAAGGCTAGCTATCAGACAACTTAAAGGACTTGATGTATTACTTAAATTCCCTGAAACAAGTTATTTAAATCCACATAGGTCCCAGCATCATAAGGGACCAGGACATGATGCTTTCCACATGTCTGCACAAGCAATGAAGCACTATGTCCATCTCATCAGAGACAGCACAGGTATGGCTGGAGAGGAAGTGTGAAGGGAACGGTGCAGCTCTCGTGGTGGTGTGGCTTGCTGCAGGAAGGACAGTGGGGCAAGAAGAACTTTGCAAGGAAAAGATGTCTTGTTGGGGATGTGCAAGGGGGAAGACTATTGCAAAGTATTTCCTCATTAAGCTTTAAAGAAAGTAGACATAAAGCGAAGATTCCTAGATACAGCTTAGTCCCCTGACTTCTCTGGGGAAACCAAACTATGTCTAACCTTTTAATTGTTTACCAAGTTGTAGTCAAAGCTGAGAAAGGACTGTTAATCACTGAGGTTGCCCTCTGAAGAAAAAGCCCATGCACTTTTCAATCTCTTATCTAATGCCTCTAAACAGGACTTGGGCAAAAAACATACCTGAGTGCAGACACAGGAGAGAAAAGCACAGGGAGTCAAGTCCAAACAGAATTTGGCTTTAGATGAAATGTGGACACCTAAAGCCAAATGTCTTTTTCTCCCTCTTAAATGGCTAGGTATTTTGTCTCAATGGCATATTTTTGTTGCTCTTTCTTCTACTGAAGTTGGCTGTTTAACCATTATGTGTCTAGCCTCTCTCAGTAGCCAGTGGGTAAAGACAGAAACCTTCAAAGGGCAATTCACCATTTCATCTGACCAGTCTTGAGTACAGTTGAGGATCAGAGAAGTTAGTGTTCTGAAATGTGTCCCTCCCTGCCTCTCCACCCTCCTCCTAAGGGTGTGAAGACAATTAACTTCAGCTAAAAATGAGCATTTGAGAAACTTAAAAATATGTGAAAAGAATCTGCCAGAAATGTTTCCCTCTGCTCTACAGAACCATAGAAATTCCTTGATCAGTAATGGTGCCTCATTTTCCAATGAAAATAGTGAACATTTTGCCCAGGACAGGTAAAAATATGAGACAACTAGCTCACTGTCTTCCGAATTTATACAGACTAAATTAGTATTGAAACTAGAGCTGCCATCAAATGCAAATTTACCAACACCTGGCCATATTAATTAAACTGGTACAGCAATGCCAGAAGCAGGACTGCAAGTTTACTATTTAAAGCAGTAATACTGACAATCCACTCACTAACAGGGTCAAAAGAAATCTCAGATTAACATTCCTACTCAGGATCATGTTTCTAACTGCCCATCCTTCTCCTCTCCATTTTTTATTTGTATTTGACCTTACACTAATGTATTCATATTTTAGTTTACATATAAGTTTGGTAACTTGTCTTTTTTTGAGCAGTTTATTATTAGAACAACTGAAAAAGAATCCAGAAAATAGAAGAGCTATTCCTTGGATACCTCTTGGAGCATTTTTTCCTGTGTTACGTTGTCAATTGGCCTTTCCTTGACAGAAGGGGAGAGGTGCGTAACAGTAGCTGTCACTGGCAGCAGGTATTATTCATCCTCTACTTATGCCAGGCAGTCAGGGGGAAGGCAGACAAAAGAGAGAGCCCATCGGATAACCTGAGGAAGTGATCTGCGCTGCTGTCATGTGCTCTGTGAAACAGCGCTACCAGCGCTGCCTGCAGGGCTCCTGAAGCCGCCTCACACACCCATCGCAACCCTGCTCTGTCCTCGACAAAACCATTGCAGCTGTGCAGCTCTGAAGCAAAATGCTTCACCAAAACGCTACCTTTTCAGAACGAGACATTCAGATTTAGTTATTTCTCTTTCTGCCAGTGATTAGCAGTTTGTCCTAACGTAAATTTTTCTGAGAAATGCTCTTGGTATATCAGTAGCAGCATTTCTAAAAGGCTTGCTGATCTCTCCCCTCCACCCTCTGGAAGCCCAGCTTTCCTTCTCCCCAGCCATCACTCCCACCCACCAGCACTCCTTAAGTTCAGTACATTCACTCCTTGGGAAACACCAGATGCACTGAAGGAGTCTTGACTCACATCTTGCGAATCCAACAATTCCTCTGTCTGACAAAAGAAAAGTCATGAGCAACCGAGGCTCCTTACAATCAGATATATCATTCTTCTTTCAGAGGAAGAGTATTGTTTTTTCCTTTTTCATCTTTCCTCTGGCATACAGTAAATTGGCCTTGAGAGAAATGTACGGTAGCTGATAAAATCCATTTCTGCAAGTGCTCCTGTCTCCTCGCTGAAGCCAGGCTCTCATACAGCAGCATCTGTGAGTAATATTTTCTACCATCTGTGATTGGATAGGTGAATCTGTCTCATCCTGGCAGATCTGCCCACTGTTATAAATGCCATTGCTACCAGTCTGGACTATATATCTGGATTTGAAGCTATCTGTCCTCAAAACAAATGTACTCAGAACAGAAACTGGTAGGCCATTTTCCTCTCAGCAACATCACTGTATGAGCAAATCAAAATTTTTCTCAAAACTTGTGATCATGAAGACAAGTTCAAGATCAAAGTCCTTATTGTCCATGGGCTTTGTGGTCTGATAACAGGAGATATAAAATCTGTCTAAAGGTCTGGGATGAAGTTCCTGCTTGTGAATCTCTTGGACTTTTTCCATAACTATCACAGGATGGACTACTTGCCACAGCAACTTCAACTGTCCATTTGGTTATTATTTCACAGACCTTTTGTGGGTCTTTTTTCATTAGTTTTCTAGAGCACATCCATGGCACCCTGCAGTACCTTATCCTCAACCAGTTTATGGGATTGCCTGGCAACAACAATTAAAGATTAGGCATCCTTTTGTAGTTAAGGCTGAGGAAAATTTTCTGTTCTTTCTTACATTACTAGAAACCAGCTCTGCAAATCCATATGACATGGACCTTAAAGCTGAACTCCATTCTAAACCAAGAACAAACAGCCTTACAAATGAGGACTTGCCCTCTTCTCCAGGATGCAATATTAGCTTTGTACTTTCTGAGTTCCACAGACAGCATTCCAGTACGGATTGAATAATTCATTGCCTCCTGTCTTTTTTTTTTTTTTCCAGATAGTTTCTTTGTTACCAGGAACTTCACCTCCCTTTATCAGAATAAAATAGCTCTAAATGTAAAGGAAGACCTATTAGCTAAACTTGGTGGTTTGCTTAGTTTTTTGTTTGTTTGGTTGGTTTTAGTTTTGTTGTTGTTGGCTTTGTTTATTTGGTTGGGTATTTTTAATTGTGTTTTGTTTTGTTGTTTTGGGTTTTACTTTTAAATTGAACTTGAATTCATAGAAGCATAAGAAGTCCAAGAGTATGTTTGCATCTATTTATAGCTTTTGGGAGAAATAGATATTTTCATTTTCCTTTAAAATTTAGGGCTTTTTTTTTCCTGTTTAAGAAGGCGCTGGTTTGTCTTATGTAGATCAACCCTTTCTAGTCTAGCTGACAGATCTGTCCCTTGCCTTCTGTCACTAGCTGGATAAACACAATACTATTCACTTGCTTTTTTTTCAGTTGTCTCTTCCCCAGACTCCTGAGATGGAATCTGTAGAGAGAAACCCTCTTTAAAAGAATCCCTGTGTGAAGCTTCCTAGGCCTTATTCCATTAAATGAATAGCACTGACAGCAATTACTCAAGTCCTCAGAAACCTGAAACCCAATGTTCCACTCCCTGGTTCATATGAAAATCATGCTGCTAGGAGTTCTCCCTCTGAACTGGAGGGGAAGGAGAAAAATAACTGATTTTTTTGAGGAAAAAATTATAAAGTCTTCAAAGCTGGAAAAAGAGACCATATAACCACTTCTAAACTTGCCTTCAGGATATTCTCTCTGTTGAATAAACCACACTTTAATTTTTCCCAGTATGATTAATAGACACTTTAGGGTTGCTCCCATACATTTAGTGGGTCAGCACAAGTGGGATGGTGCCATGAGTTTGGTGATGCAGAGTCAGTGGTAGATAGATGAACTTTGCCACACATGGACTGAGAGAGATATTTATCTTTGAGTTATTGAAGCCATTAATATTTTAGAGAGCTATTCTGTAATACATTCTTAATTTCTATTGTGTAATGGAATGAGAAAAAAAGGACTATTGAAAACACATTATGCATTGTTCCCAATAACCCCACAATGTTTTTTTCAACAGCTATTATGAGTACTTCCTATAATAGGTTGTATGATTAGTATTGGGAACACTTCACACTGCAATTACATTAGTTTTAATGAGTGAATGCTAACATTTTAAAAAGCATATTTCACCGTAGCAAGCTTTTTTGACCAGGAAGTCACTAGCAGTAAAAATCTAAGCTTAAGACATTTTACTCTCTTGGAGGTATTTTCATTAATTTGATGAAAGGTTTGTATATATACTTATAAATTAAAAAAGAAATTTGTTTTATGTGAGGACCTACCATGATCCCTGCAGTCTGAGAACCTGATGATTTTTACTGCTTTCCAGGATAATTGGAGAGCATGATACTATTGATAATAATGGACAATTGGATATGATAAAAAAGCTTGATTTTGAGAATTAAATAGCTACAGACACTAGCCTGCTAAAGCACATATTTCTAGAATGTGTCTTCTTTGCTGACTCATGGTCAGGATAATTGCAGAGCATCTTTGGGCAGACTCAATAACTGCATTACAAATGTGGATGTGTTGGCTCTATGCCTTGCTGCCAAGATAATCTAACCAATTAGAAAACATCTTTCCCATTTTCCAATTCATATAAAAGAAAGAGGGAACAACCTATGGGGAGCAGAAGATAGAAACTTTTACAGAGGTTAGAGAAGAAGAGGGATTCAGTGACAGCTTAAAAAAAAAATTATAAAAATCCTCAGCCTGAGCCTGAATTATGGCTATAATGCATTCAAGAATCGGAGAGATGATCGTTTTGCTAACACTACTAATCCAAACATAAAGAGCACACAGAGTGATGTAATAATGGCTAGTTTCACAAACTCTCTTCAAAGAACAAAAATTAAAAACACTGTAGTCTTAAAAACCAAAATGGCACTAAACAAATCCAACCTGACAGTGTTAGAACCAACCATTCTTGATATACAATGTTCTGGATAACAACTTTAGCAAAAAATCTCAACATTGTGTTAACTTCTGCTCACTACCATAAGTAAAGCAAGATATGCTGCATTGAGATAACTGCATATCCCATCAATACAGCAGGTCAAATGCACCTTTGAGAGACGAGCATCTGCTGAGCCAAACATTGCATGGGCCATAAGGGTGGAGGAATTTCTACCAGGGCTTTGAATTCTCATTTTTAGTGCTAAAAGGGATACGAATCTTCAGGGAAAAGAAGTGCACAAAGTATTTGAATGGTCTGGAAGAAATGTCCTGATTTTGTTTGAGATAACATTAAAATACCTAGACCTTAATATTTTCTTTAATGAACAATTCTGTGGGAAAGCATACTACATTGGTACTAAATAGCTGGAGATATCAATGCACTTGATTGCATTTACAATCCAATTTCAAGCTATTCAGAATAAATTGCCTCATACTGTACAGCAACATGTTCTTTATTTCTCTGTCATCCCTTAGTCTCATAATACATAGAAATGATGGTTGTAGCCCCATTTATGAGCAGTTACATTCCACACAGAGTTTTCACTGTTTTTATTGTTACTGAGGTTTAGCCTTATCAAACTGTACCATGCAAAAATTTACATACATAAATTACTTCAAAAGCAGATTTTTCTCCTAGATGTACAGTTCATTAGCTCAACTTCTTTCTGTGACAGAAGCTTGAGATTTAGCTCCCCGATCCATATTTATATGAATGTAAATTTTAGAAATGCAATTCCTATGGTTCGATGGCTGGCATTTTGACTGATCAGCTCTTATAAAAAAATAGATGCTTATTTTACATCTAAATATGGATTCTAGGATTACATTGACTATTTTTGAAGCTTTGGATTTATAATTTATAGTTACAGCTATTTAGAAAAAAAAAAAAAAATGGTTTCCACTTATATTGCTTTAGGAAGTACCATATCTGTATATTAATAACCCATGAAGCTATACCTGAATAATTTACACTGCACTGTAAGTATCATGGATTTCTTGCTCCAGTGGTAAATATTCATAATGAAAAAAATAATAATCCCAAGCATAAGAGATTTTCAAACCTCTGTCTTCTTTCTTCCTCACAAAGACTGAACAATAACGCTGAATATTTCTTTAGGTGTCCATATGCTGGTTCATTTTCAGCAGATGGTCCCTAATAGATTGTTGTACTGTTGGTATGGTTACCCAAAGCAAAATTTTTGATCCTAACACATCTCTTTTTCAGACTTACGATCTCTCATATCTACTTAGTGAAAAACATGTGTATCCTAGGGGAAATCAGCAGATAGTTTTATAAACACAAAAAGCTGTAGTTAGATTGAAAAAAATGTCCTGGAAAAATATAAATATTTACAGTCTGAAAACTGACCTGGAAAAATATTTTATAGCAGTAGTTACAAAAAAAAAATGATTAGGTAACATGATATACATTTATGCTAAGACAGAACTGCATCTACAAAGGCATTTAAGTCAATAAATAAGATCTGCTCTGTGAGGTTCTGATTTAAACCCTCGGTCAATATAATCTGGAAAAATTGTTCTATTTTTAAATTATTAAGGTATAAAGTACCTTTTTAAAAATCTATTTTGGACTTTTGTGAAAAACATTGGAATAAATTCTAAATTATGTAAGTGGCTTGAAAACCCAATAGAAATGTTTATAACTTGAGATTACACTCATCCTATAAACTTTTTCACAGAGGATTTCAAATGATGGATGACAACAGGACTAAACAGAGACAAGTTGTGTGGAGAAGGCAGCAGTATAGAAGCTCATAAGCGTGTGGCCTCCAGCTGCTTTGTTTCTCTGGTTTTGGGTTGGGTTTTTCTGTTTGATTTTGGGGTTTTGATTTGTTTTATTTTGTTTGGGTTCCTTTTGTTGTTGTTGTTTTTGTTTATCTGTTTGGTTTGGTTTTTGGGGTTTTTTTTTTGGTGGGTTTTGAGTTGTGGTTTTGTTTTCAGGATTTTTTTTGGTGGGTTTTTGTGTGTGTGTGTTTGGGTTTTTGGGGTGGGGGGTTTCTTTTTTTTTTTTTTTTTTGTTTGGTTTTGTTTTGTTTTTGTTTGGTTTTCCCCGGAGACTCTCTGTGCAGGTACTGACAGCTTCCCTGCAGCTGGTACCCCAGGGTGAGAGCACACAGCCAGCTGCTGCCCACGCTGACTGGGGCTTCTCAGAGTAACCCACATGCCCCACTCCCCAAAAAAGCATGGATGGTGTATTATCCCTTCTACTCTTCCATGTGCCTCAATGTATGGATCATTAAATATAGGGAATTAGGGGGGTGGGGTGTCCAAATATGTGTTAAAAATAGAATAAAAAGTCAAGGAGCTAAGAAGTTTGAGAATTCATGCTCTGCTTCACTCAGGTAATAGATTTACTTCTCAAAACTGAGTGCTATCTTTTTCAGAAAACTGTGCTCAGAAAGAATTCTGGTGTAAAAATTCTGTCAAATAATTATTTTTCTTCATGTTGGCACTTAACTGTCTTCTACATGAGACCACCTTTCTCAAAACTCCTACTGCCTTTTTCATTAAGTATTTTTTGCTGGTTTAAGTGAAAAAGACTGCAACAGAAAACTGCCTCTTTTCTTATACAGTTCTAATGCATGCCCAGAGCAGACTCACTACATCTGCTCCATGACACTGACATCCAGTAGAAAACTATGGCCACACTGGTGTACTAATAATGCACGTGGGGAAACAAAATATACATTGCAGAGATCTTAGCTAGCTGTAAATTTTCAGTGATTGCCTTTTTAGCCACAACATAAGCCTTTTAGCATTTTCAGAAGCCCATTCTTTTTAGAGAAAATGAAAAGAAACAGAATACAATTATAGAAAGAGCTGCATGTGTCAGCAAAAGGAAACTTTAGATCTTTGCACACCTCATCAGCTTGAGCTAAGAGTGACTAGTAGCTATCATGAGTTATACAACAGCATAACAAGGAAGACAAGGCACATATTTTGCCTGTGGGTTTTACAGATACATAGTAATACAGTGAAACCCTAAAATCCTGTGTTCAGTTTTTATGCTGCCCACACTTTTGTGTAACCATTCTAACCAGTCCCAATTTCAACTTTTTTTGCCTCTTATTACTTTTCTACTCCTGTTTCTTTCCTAGTCTACATCCCTACTTTTCAGTAATTTCAATATTAACCTGATTTTAAACCAGACCTAGTAGCCCAACTGGAGTTTGCCACTTGAATCTCAATCTCAGGCTGTATGTTCCACTACACTCAGCTTTCTCAAACACTTCTACAGCCCTCCCTATCTCAGCCAGCTCTTTGCCAAATCTCAATATTATTTTAACTCTCCAGCAATTGATATTGAAGTTCAGTCTATGTCCTCAACTCCTTCTCCTAGTGTATAATGCCACACTTTTCCCTATTATTTGTATCCAGAGAGGCTCCCATTCTCTCTGAAGCCCTTAGCAGCTATCCCAATTTCTCATTCTCATCTGCCCTGCTCCAGACCTCTTGGTCCCACAGTTCTCTCACAGTGCCAGCCTCCCCTCCCCGTGCTAGTGTCAACAAAGTAGGCTGTACAATCTCCTATCAGTCTTTGCAATGTATGAAGACCACAGCTCACTTCAGAAGTCTTTAAGGATATAGTAGGCTGAATGTAAGAAAATAAATTTGCCAAACTGTCAAAAAAAGTCATTTTCCTCTGTTGTGATTGGTTCTAACTTTCTAACCTTGTGATAGTACCTGTATCTTTTCTCAATACTTTTTAAGCTCTTTAACCTTTTCTCATATGTGGGAATTCTAGTCACACAGTAAACTTAAGAACAGAGTAAAGATAATGAAATATCATCAGTGAGTAAGATAATGTTGTCAAAACTATAGCAGCACACGTCTTAAGATGCTGTTATACATCCCTTCTGCAATTATATTCTCTATTTAACTTGTAGCAACGTTGTCAGCATAAAGACATATGCCACCAGAAGTCTACAGTAGTAGTAATAACTGAGTACATTGGCAATATTTTCTGTGAAAATTAAGCATAAAACATCCCTCCCCTGATGTCACAGTTAAAGGATTAAGTACAAATAGATAGAGCTAGAATGTGCTATGCTAAGGGTAAGGCAAGCTTATAGCAATGTCAAGTGAGAAGTAGTGTACTTTCAGATACAAACTGCAACAAGCAACTGTGTGACCCAGATCATCATGCTTTATTGTATTCACCTACAGTCAAACGCTTGTCTTTGTAGGAGCCAAATATAGAAAGCTTATGGAGGCTTTAAATACTGCTACTTTGAATTAGTTAATATGCTGGTATTTGTCAAAACTAGATGGTCTTTATTTGGCATATTGGAGTTTCACAGGAGCAGTCATTACGCAGGACTGCTTTAATGCCACCTAAAACCTAAGAGAGTGCAGTTCCTGTCAAAAAAGACAGCTTCATAACCTTCTAAATTTTACCAGAAGGGCTGGCTCCTTCAAACAGTTCAGCTAGCTAATGCTTCCCCAGGACACCACATGCTCTCTTGCCACTGATATACTCCTCTCTCTCCTCTTATCCACTGTCAGTCCTCCTGCTGGTGTAGGAAACACAAAACCCATCCCCACCTCTCCGTGAGCAGAAGGTATTCTGCTGCTGAAACCAACAGAAAGGAGACACGTCAGAACAAGAATTGCACCTCAGTTACAAGTGTTACAGTTATTTTTATTACTGATTCTATTCTACTTTCCATTATCCCTACTAACATCTTTAAAATTAAAAAATAATTTATGTCCCTCTACTGATTTTGTAATTTCCATCTGGCAAAAATTGATTCCCTTGCACCCCTCTGTTTCAGATCCAGATGAAATTAATACATTTTTAATTTGCTTCCATTGAGCCCCAGCAAGATCAAAGGTGGTAACAGAGAGAGGTCTGGGAATCTTGCAAAATTTGTCAGTTAGTAGCCTGATATCATTCTGAATTTTACTGTTTATTTTTTTCCAGTAACAAAGGAGTGGATGTATAAATGGATGAAAATAAGAGATTTTTGAGACCTTTACAAACAGAAGTTAACAAAAATCTTCAACTAAATCATGTAGTTCCACTCTTCACTGCACTAAAATGGAGCTGCAGTGTATTATTATTTAAAATTCTATGTATTTTCTCACTTTGAGACAGAAGTCCACTAATGTCTTCACAAAGCCACACTGTACACTTAAAATAAGTGTCCAGTAAAGATTCAGAAGCAAGCTTGTCTCATCTGATGAAGATAGATTCAGTTATCAGATTATTCTCTACCTTATTTAACATGCACTTCAATTAAATGAATGAACCAATATTTTCAAAAGCCACACAGAGATCCTTACATTCTGTGAAGGAATTTCAATGTCTGGAAGTTTTTTCTCATTAAAATATCCAGGATGACAGGCAAAAGTGCTATATCTAAACATCAGAATTTACTGTTAGATGCAGGTGGAAACTGAAGTGACCATAAATGAATAGGATCCGCAGTACTTAATAATTTTGGAACTTTGTACTCCTTGTGTTAAAATGCCAGTCTGCTCTGTCATGGCACAGCTAATCCTAAAATCATCAATGTGCTTTTTCAAGCAGCACTACCTTTGCTTATTTGTCAATTTAGATATTGATTTTGAAAATTTCTATTGTCTATGCTTCCATAGATACAAAATACTTTGTCTGTGAACTACATCTGCTGAAATTGAAAATGTCCTTCTTGTAAGACATAAGAATGCCGTGGTTTTCAATCAGCTCTTAAAAACAGTTTTACATATCCTGACAAATGAAAGGCAGAAAATGTATAAATAGTAAACATTTAACATGGATAGCTAATTTGGTTTGCATTAAGAAAAATGTCTTTTATGATTCGTGCTTGTGTTCTGGAGTGTGATATCCAAATTAAGAAATCCATGATAGTTCTTTGGAACAGCCATTTTTTAAAGTTTACAGAAATTATTTACTTAATTCCAGAATATTGAATAAGGTGCCCTAATAGCATTGATGTTTCCAGTCAAGCGAAGCATCTCACTGGTTGTCTCTTCCAGATGTCTGAAAGTTTATCTCCCTTATGTTGGTCAATGTCTTTTTAACTGATCTTAAATAATTTTTAACAGCCATCTATGAATAAACAATTTAAATTTTCAGTTGTTGATGAACCTGTTGAAAAATGTGCACTATACAGAATTTAAGGATTGTGTTTAATTAACAGACAGTGAAATTTAAAATTGAGTAGCAAATTGAAGTTCTAAAATGAAATGTTTTCTAAAAAACAATAAGGCAAATACTTAGGGACAGTCCAATGAAGAACCTGTTCATTCCTATTTGGAATAGTATGCATTGTAATGATAAAATTCTCAGGGTAATAAAGGTTATTAAGCTTTCATGTGTTACACTGGTAGAATCTTGTGTAAATTCACTAATTTACAAAGACTTCTACCAAAACGTATTTGCAACATAAAATTTCATTTTTCAAGAAGGTAAAACAGTGGTTTAACTTTCCTTGAAAACCTTTAATACAGGAAGTGTAAGATGCTTGCAAAATATATACTGAACTCTGGTAGTGTAAACTGATAGATTCTACTGGGCTCATTGCACATATGCAGAAAGTGTGGTCTCCACTTCCCTCCATCCAGAGCATCCTGTTTCTAGTACAGATTTTTTTATATAATTTTGGTTAGTTTTAAGATATTTGTAATCTAGTCTCCATTTTTTTTTTTACACTGAATGATACTTGGTATTTAATTAACAAACATTTAAGCAAACCTGGCATGACTGAACAGTAGAGGGAAGTACTAGGTGGTTGTGAAGATGTTAAGAGTGGTCATTTCCAGACACATCACATATTTCCTTAATAACCTGAGATGTAAATTCTCTTAGAAACTGAGTTAAATGTCTATCTAATGTCCAAACTTTTTTAGGGAAACATGTATCTTTTGGTGGCAGCAACTCCCTACATTTTGCAGCTGTGAATAAAATAACACAGTACTAAAAAAACCATAGTACAGCTCTTCCATGACCACACACAGAGGGAAACAGAGAAATCTGATTTAAATGATTCTTTACCACTTATTAGAATAAGACTATTCAGCTGCATAGAAGCACTGCACTTGGCATTACTTGTCACTCCAGAATAATATTAATTTTGTTTCTCTGTTTCATGCATATTTCTCTAATTTTTTCCCATCAAAATGATTTCTATTCACCATTTTTCCCATTTTAAATAAAATCATCTAATTAAAAGCACTTCATGTGTGAGAATAAGTGCCACAGGAAAAATATCAAATGAACAATACACAAATGCAGTGTTGTACTACTCCTAAGCTGAGCCTAGTTTAGAGAAAATGTGCTGTACCAAAAATGACAGAGATGACTACTGTGGTTCAATTCCAGACAGTCTTAGGGTAAGCTAGTTAGAAATAGAAAGCTGTATAAACAGCACTTTCTCTTGCCTTCTCCTACCAATCCATGAGAAACTTGTGTCTAATGCCTGTATCCCAAGCAGACATACACAGAAAACATTTCATAAGAGCTGCACATCTACCAGAAGGAGACCTCTGGACACTTCAACAACATACTAAATAAGAGTGAGGTTCACAATTCACTTTGACAGTTTACAGCCATCCATGCCTACCTTTCCTTACGAAGTCTGAAAGGCTGATGCTTGACTCCAACTCTCATCAACTAAAAAGGAGACCAAGAAAGCCCCAGTATCAAACCATTCAGGATCTTTGAACATGCCACATGAACAGAGCCCGCACAAGTATGGCAATCCAGGAAAGGCAGCAAAACAGTTAGAAAATTATATTAACAGGGCAATGATAAAAGATTTTCCTTCCCCTCACCTTTTTCTTCATTTTTACATTTTTGAAAATCGCATGAACCCTCCACGTTTTTGCAAACATTGCTCCAAATGCAGTTGTGTATCCCACTGTAAGAATCCACGTTCGGACCTACAAATATAAATATATATAAAAAAAGACAAAGTCATTTAATTTTCAGTAGACATTGTGGATATCATCATTTCAGACAACCTTTTTCTGAAGACCTTTAGAAAAAAATATTCAAAGAGCTTCACAAAATTGTTGGCATTTCAGAACTGTGTCATTTGTTACTTTCTTGCTTTTTTTCTCTCCCTCCATCCCCTCCCCAAGTATAAAAGATTTGGATGCTGAATTAACAATCTCTTCCATATATAAAACCACGACTCTACTGCAAGATGCTGTGTTTTTTGGGTTTTGTTCGTTTTGTTTGGTTTTCTTTGGTTGTTTTTTTGTTTTGTTTGTTTGTTTGTTTCCCACTTTTATTGTGTTCTGTGCAGACAGCAGAAGGAACTAGTGGAGGAAACCAAAAGACTAAGACTATATAAAGAACCCAGGGAGCAAGTATTAACAGCAACACTTTGAAGAGAAATTAGCAGGAAAGTAGAGATGTTATTGAGATTAAATAAGAGGAAATTGTGCTATGTGAGGTATGTGTGACTTAATGCAGAGCCTGACCATTCTGGAATGATTAAGAAAAAATGACTTTAAATTATCATATAGAAATGGCAAGACAGGAATGGAGCCTTGGTGGGCAGGCCTTGGGGGCAAGATCTGATAATACCTGCAACATAGGTCTAAGAAAAAGGAGACTGTGAGCTTACACAGAACAATGGAGTAATGGAACCCTGAGCTGGCCACAGCTTTGGTGTAGACCTATCTAGACATTTTCCTCATAGTGAGCTTCACAGAGAAAACCAGAAGATTTTTAAACTAAAAAAGACTTTTTTTTTTTTCTTAACAGAAAAAACCCACAAATTGACCAGGGAGAAGAGAACACCAGTTACAAAACCTTTTTGTGTAATTCCCTGCCTACCCTTAGCATCCTTGTAGGCAGGTCCTCGCTTTCAGACTTGGTTTCAGCTAAGCCAGTGACTTTCAGAGTACATTGTACCAAGCTCTGCATAGCCTCCTCTAATTCCTTCAAAGTTTCTCTTTTTCTTACCCTGAAGGTTTGGCTATTTGAAAGCTGTTCTACCCTGAACAGCCTATTTTCTTCCCCAAAGAGGGACTGAAGTCTATAATGTGTAGCAGGGGGAAGACCATGAGAGAGGCACAGCAGGGAGCTGGGAGTCTACAGCTGAACCTGAGAGCCTGAGAAATCAGGAGGAGAAGGAGGAACAGTCTCCTCCTCTCCCTAGAGACTCTGCATGGGCCAACTGCCAGAAAGGGAGATTACACAGAAGTGAACAAAGAAGTAACAATAAGATACTGTACACTGCTGATGGAAAAACTGGGGAGAGACTGGCTAAAGACAGGGAAGTCAAAGCTAGACAAAGGGAAAACTGGCCTTCCTTTGGCTGCGTTGACCACACATCCTTGGCCAGCAGAGCAATATTTTTTATATATAAACAATATGATTTATGGGAATCAGGACATTCTAAGAAAATATTTTGAAAATAAATCTTTAGATGACCTAAAGGCAATGTTTTTCATTGGAAATCAGACTAGTTTCACATCTGACTTCTAGTGAATTTGGGATTTTTAATTTATAACTTTAGGACATACATATTGAAGAGAAACTAGGTCTTTTTAGTAAGATACAAAACTTGGGATGTAAGATATATATTAAGGATAATCTAAATGTTTCACTTCTAAATACATACTATCTAGTTTCTGCCTTTCCAAACATCTTTAGAGTTTCCATTTTTTTATTCAAAATGCAATTTTCCCCCCAAATTAAGTAAGCATTAGTGACTGGGTATCAAGGCAGAAATAATGTATGGTCAGTAACTGGGAATTAGTGAGAGAAAAGTACACATGGAACTGTCACCTTGCGTCTTGGCAAAAAAAAAATTGTATAAAAATGTACGCCAAAAATTGTCTGAGAGAGCATATGCCCCAGATTGATAACACTGTGCACCACTCCTGGACACACACCTCGAATGCGCAAGTGTGAACTCAAGGTGTGCCATCTCACCAGCATGGGCGCTACCAGGTTGCAGAGCTGCACACAAAGGTAGGGAGCCCAAACCTCCTACAGGACAGGTGTGTATAGGGGAACCTGCAGCCAAAGAAGAAAGGGAGTGCTGGTAACCCATGAGTCCTGTGAGCAGGAGGTGTCTGCATGTAACTCAGCATGTGTGTTTATTAGAAAATGTTAGGATTACATATAGAAGATAACACCATTTAGATAGGTGTATGTATATATTAATGTTTTATTAGTGTCTAATGTTGTGCTTTATCTGTTGCATTGCTGATACTGACCTTAACATGTAGTTCACTGATTGCTGGTTAATCTTGCTATTAACAAAACCCGTAAACTAACTATGATTAGAGTCAAACCATGTGAGTTTTGCTATGCATTATGCTAACAACTTCAGATCAACTCTAAGTGATTTAAAAATAAATTTCATATCAACATGTTCATATTAGCCAGCTACATCTTTTTTTTGACTTTGCATCAATTGAGCTGTGATAACCATATTTAGCATTCAATCTTTTTGCTGCTATTAATAAGTATTCAGCACTTTTGTGTACAGTTTAGTGATATATTTGGCAAACAGATACATGGTATTTTCATGTCTCTAATAAGACTGTTTTGTTCTCACTGAAACAGTAATTGCCTCTTGGGAATAGTAATAAATTCAATTATGCTTATAATATGTTTCTAACTCGATATTCAGAAAAATGTTTCCAGCATGTTAAGCTCAAAAAGTTTTACATATTCCTGACATGGATTGTGAAAATTACAATAATATAACTACTGGCTATATTGAAAACATTCTAGCTTAAATATACCAAGAGTTTTTGTCAAAATAAGACGCTGTTGCTAAGAATGAAATGGGAAGTTTCAGAAGAAAATTAATTTTTCATTTTGAAGAAAATCATCTCAAATTTGTCTTCTCTAATTCATTCATGCAGTCAGTAAAACAAAAAAAAATTAGAAAACAGCAAAAAGTTTCTGCAATCCATATGTCTGTCTATTTATATTCTTAATATTACACCTCCAAATCCCACTCATTTGAAAGAACATGATAAAAATAACATCAATAATTGCAGAGCATGACCATGATATTATACAACTGATCAGTAATTCTCTCATGTTGGAAGTTTTTAATGATGTGTTTAATGATGCATTCCCCTCTATGGGGTCAGATAAGATGCACCCAGGGGTACTGAAGGAACTGGCAAACGTGCTCAGCAAGCCACTTTCCATCATTTATCAGCAGTTTTGGCTAACCAAGGAGGTTCCTGTTGACTGGAGGTTAGCAAACGTGACACCCATCTGTAAGAAGGGCCAGAAGATCAGGGAGCTACAGGCCTGTCAGCCTGACCTCAGTGCTGGGGAAAGTTATGGAGCAGATAATCTTGAAAGGCTGTGAATGTTGTTTACCTGAACTCTGGTAAAGCTTTTGACACTATGTCCCATAGCATTGTCCTGGAGAAACTGGCTGCTCATGGCTTAGATGGGCATATGCTTCACTGGATAAAAATCTGGCTGGATGTCTTGGCCCAAAGAGTGGTGGTGAATGGAGTTAAATCCAGTTGGCAGCCAGTCACAAGTGGTGGCCCCCAGGCACAGTTGTGTGGGCTGGTTCTGTTTAATAACTTTATCTGGATGAGGGTATCAAGGGCATCCTCAGTAAGTTTGCGGGTGACACAAAACTGTCTGGGTGTGTTGGTCTGCTTGAGAGTAGGAAAGCTCTAAAGAGGGATCTGGACCGGCTGGATCAATGGACTGATGCCAGTGGTATGAGCTTCAACAAGGCCAAGTACTGGGTCCTGCACTTCAGTCACAACAACCCCATGGGGAAGGGCATGGGGAAGAGTGGCTGGAAAGCTGCCCAGCGGAACAGGACCTGAGGGTGTTGGTCAACAGCTGGCTGAATATGAGCCAACAGTGTGCACAGGTGGACAAGAAGGACAACACCATCTTGGTTTGTATCAGAAATATTGTGGCCAGCAACAGGGAAGTGATTGTCCTTCTGTACTGGTGAGGCCACATCTCAAATACTGTGTTCAGTTTTGGACCTCTCACTACAAGGATATTGAGGGGCTGGAGCGTGTCCAAAGGACGGTGAAGCAGATGAAGGTTCTAGAGAACAAGTCTTACAAGGAGCGGCTGAGGGAATGGGTTGTTTAGCCTGAAGAAAAAGAGGCTTGGGGGAGACCTTCTTGCTCTCTACAACTACCTTAAAGGAGTTTGGAGTGGTGATGCTCCTATAGAAGGATAAATTCTAAAAATAGCTACTGAATATCTTTTTCTTAAAAGACTAGGTAATTACAACATTTTTTATGCCTTCACTGAATTTTAGGATATACCTTCAATTATCTGCTTATATTTCTTCATTACTTCTTTTTTGAGTATTTGAGTATGTCCAACAAATTTTTTGTTTCTATCATTCAAGACAACTCACAAGTGTTAAAGAAGATGATGCGGTTTGGTATAGAACAATCAAGTATGTCTATGCAGATGCTACAATGCAGTTTCCTACTTTTCTTTATACTTCCTACATTATTCTGGTTTAGGATCTATTTTTTGAAAATAATATATATGCACCCGTGATTAGTATTTGTGTTTGTGCTTTTTGTGAATTCTTTGATAGAAGCTCTAACAGTTGCATTACTTGTGATAACCAAAAAAGCTAGAAATCATTTATTTAGTGAACAACATGGTTGATGACCACCAAACACTGAAAGTGTCTCCACAAAGAAAGAGACCATTTTCCAGGGGTTTGGAATGACCAAATATTTGGAATTACCAATGGGTCATTTTCCAGACTTCAAAAAGGTATGATGTTAATTTAACATCCACAAAAATCCATCTTTGTCAAATATTAATGTTTAAGCAAATGTTGTAAGGTTCAACTAATGTCACTGCTTTTATGAACAAGATGTTCCTTACATCCTCTGGGAACATTTCAACTTCCCTTTGCAACAAAAGGCCTCTGTTTTAAACCTATACATCAGGTGCTAAAGATCTTTTATTTTTTTCTCAGTAACACTATTATTCCATCATATAATAAGCACTGATAGCTTAACAGCCTTATATAAAGTTACTTCCCTTTGAATCGTATTTCCTCTCAACATTGAGCTTTAGCTGGGCAGCCTACATTTTGAGTGCTGCTATTTGATATCTTTGTACAAATCTATCTGCACCTTTCCCATCATCTTTTTATGTGAATGGTGAAGTGGTTACTACTTATATATGTGTAAGAGACTTACAAAGTTATTTGATATTATACCTCATTATTACTAAAAGAAGCCATTTAATTCTGAATGAGTTAGTAAAGGGAAATTAGTAAATCATGAAAGCATCAGAAGCTTCCTGAAAAAGAAGAAAAATTCTCTCCTTGTTTAAATACTTTGAGAATGAAGCATACAAAAAAAAAATATCTATTTTAGGTACTGTTAAGTTTCAGATAAACAATATTATTTGAATTTATTTAAAATTATCGATTTTAATACAATTACAATTTTATACAGAATTATAAAATAAGGTTTTCTTGCAAAATGGACTGAATTGATGAATGGTAAAAGCTTTACTTTTAAAGAATTTGTATTATTTTTCCATCTTTGACCACCAATGCATATACATTCAGAAGACCACACAGTCATTAATTGACAAGGACTGCCAAGGACTACTGAGTTCACGAAAGCAATAATAAAAATTTCAAATTCAGTTTATCAAGAAAGTGATGTATTTTCCTCCTCTGTTAAATAAAAAAAACCCCACAACAACAACCTTCTGAACTGACTATACTACAAATCCTTTTTGTGTGTGTGTGTGTGTGTTGCAGCTTTAACTTTGCTATATTAATCCAGTTTGCCAGTGTCAAGCAAAAAAGAAGAAGATGGGACTAAAGACTCAGAATTAAGAATAAAGAAAACCAAATATCAGTGTGAAGAGCTTCCATGTGTTGCATAAAAATCTACAAACTTCTTATCACCTCTCCAGGTTATTTCTTGGCTTTTTTCATAACAGTTATTTGAATGAGAGAGCAAAACAACTTGGTTCTTTAACAATTTATTCATCGGTTATCAAAACATTTAGATTATGCTCCTGCAGAGGAGTCACTCAGACTTAAGACAGTTGAAAGCATAATTTTTACCATCTCAAGACCTTAATTTTAATAGTTTCTTTTACATAAAAACTTTCAAATCTTTATTTCATAGGACTTGACACTGCAGACACCCTTCATCTTAGCTTATAAGACTCAGACTGATTAATTTTGGGAATATTAATAATTAGATAGTTCTGTACATGCCCTGGGTTGGAAGCTGCAGTGTCCACAGGATTGGGCTGCAGCTGAACGTTAGTGCTGAGCAGCTCGGTAGCATCTTAGTATTACACATAGGCATTTAGAAGTGACAAATGTGAAAATAAACCACGCTGTGGGTTTAGCCCTGGAAAGCACAATTATCTTTAAGTAGGCAAATTTGTTGATTTCTGATTTCTGACTAGCCATGAGCTGAAAATTAAGCACCTTCTATTTTTCTTAGCAAACTGGGGATATAAAAGATAATTATGATGAACAAAAATGTGTCACCTCAACAAGTTTTTACCGATGCTTGATCCTGCTTCTATTAACATGGCAAAATCCCCAGTGTGAGCACAGGCAGGCCCAAAAGAATGAGTTCATCCACTCGAATTACACTTTTCTGCTTTATATCAAACAGTTTTTCACACGTGTTTAGAACTTTTAACTCATTCTTTAGAATTTGTGTGGCACTGACAGTTCTTATAAAACGTGACAATAACATTAGAGAATTGAATCCTGCTGTTTTCACATAAATTAAGTACAGTGGTTCTTCACATGCTGTGAGATCCCCTGTAATGATTTCTTAATATATTTTGGACCATTTTTCAGAAATAATCCATGGGTAGTGTAAAATATATTACAATTGCTCCTGACTCTATAAAGGGGCTTTAAAATCTGTCTGTTGTCCTACTAAAGGCAAAGCAGAATGTTCTAAAAATATTACCTTAATAAGTCTCTGGCAAGGTTGTGGTGTATTTGTTTCAGCTTATGAAATAATTTTGTTTCAAGGATCTATTCAGCCTTGTAACTTTTGTTTCTATTTCCCTACCCCCACCCCCCCCCCCCAAGAAAATGTCATTGACTAAATTAGAAGCTGATCAGGCTCATGTTAAACTCAGTAACAGAATTGCCTTTGAATTAAATAGGAGTGAGATCAGTCTCAGACTGAACGACAGTGAAGACAATTATGGAAGTGATTATACAGAAAAGGAAGATTAAAATTAACAGCTAAACAATTAAGTAGGAAATAAACTAAAGAATACATGCAAAATGAAAAAGGCCAGACTAAAAATACAAACAAAGGCTATGGTTTACAGAGACAAAGAAATGGATTAGAGGTCCAAATCCTTTTGCAGTTCAGTAGGAGCTGAGTATCTCTGTTGCTTTTTTAATTCTTGGCCAAAATTAAACAATTTGAGGAAAAGAACTACACAAATATAGAGTCCAAAGTGAGGAAAAAAACCCCAACAAATCAAAACCTATGACAAAGGCTGAAGAACATAAAGGGTACAAATAAAGAGCACTTCATCACCTACTAACCAAATATCAAGGCTGGATGTTATTTGGTAACACAGGGTCTAGTCCAAGTGTCTCTTGTCCACAGTACACCCACCAAGAGAGCCACAGCTTTGAGGTAGCACTGACAGATATTTTCCTTACCGTCACTTCCTCCAAAAATGGTTAAACAGAGAAAACTCAAAGCAATAAGGGAAGACAAAACTGAAATAAATAAATAGAAGGTTCATACATCTTCTCTCTCTCCCTGCTTTACTATTAAAAGCCAATTGCTGCTTTGAGAGCTGTTCTAAGCCAGCTCTGTGATTTTCAGAGTTTTAGCAGATGGCCCAGCATCCCCCTCACCCGGCAGTGTGTCCCCATCCCTAGAAACCTGTTCCATAACCTCTCACACCTGTTTTTTCCTCCCTGCCCCCCACTGCAAGTCTCTCCATCTCTGATGCAGTTTGCAGGGTGTCCCTCCACACTTACACCACACTGCAATCTTCACCTTGCACAGGTTCGGGGTTTCCCAAGAGAAGGTGCAATGTGGACCATGGAGTTCCACCTCACCTAGCTGTTCTCTCAGGGGAACAGGTATAAAACTATGACAAATCATTATAAAAGAAAAAACCTGTCTTTCACATTGTTACAAGACACAGAGTCAGAAGCGTTCACCAACTGTAATTAAGAATAATAGTAGCTAAAAACCTCTTAAGTGCTTCTGAAGATCTGGATACATTTAAAGGTTACATTTTAAACCTTTGGGAAGATAAGGTTTGTATCATTTATTGCTGACGTCAACGTACGTGTTCTCAGGATGTCTGATTGAGAACAACACACATTCTAGATAGACACACACGCTGCAGGAGGTGTCTGGACTTTATCAATGGTATCTCTACTCTTTCCTTCTCTTCTTCTGTCTCCACCTCACCTCCCTGTTTGGTGCCTTCTTTCCATACAAAACCTGCTTCAAATGCCTGCTTCATTGCTGAGAGCAGCTGACTGAAATCTGAAAGCCTGAGCACAGCCTGAGTTGAATGAGGGCACCAGTGAATACCACACTTGCATAAAAAACTTAATTCTTTCTGTTTTCTTTATCCAGTGCAAAACAATGACAGGTGAGATCAAGAACTACAGAATATCTGCCTAGTTTTGGCAATTCATATCAATTATTCTAAGTAATGATATAAATAAGATAAAGCAATGTGTAATTTTAGTGACTGTGTAAATCAAAAGACTTAGATCCTCTTATCTTTGATGTAGCACCTTTTCAGAGTTCTGGAGTGTAAAGGAGACTGGTAGACAATTCCTATCTCCAGAATAGGTATCTCCCAGAACAACATGGATCCTGTATTGACCTATTTAAAATAGATAATTTGCCTCTTCCCTATCACTGCAATCACAGAGTGCCACACAGTCTCTAGGAGAAAGTGCTGCTACACATCAGGTCTACCAGAACTGAGGAGAAGCAGAGCTCTTCAGTCTACCTAATACTACCTAATACACCAGACCATACTGGGTGAAGACTATGGGCATTTTACTGCACCCTGAAGTACTTAATCTTCTTTTCAGCCCCAACCTAATCATTTATATCCACAGAATATGAATATCATTTTATTTACCTACTTGAGGGAGATGCGTAAAAGAGAAGAGGACACTATGGTCCTCCTTAGGGCTTTTCATCCCATAGCAATTCCAACTTGCAGAGGCGTTACTCGTCTTAAACGTAAAGTATGAAATTCTCAGTAGAATATATTAGAGAAGGCCAAACGTTATGATCATATCCAATATTCTCTCTATTTTAAGTATCTCTATTTAGTATGTCAGCTTGAACTCTATTCATAGAATATGTCACTACCATTGCTAATTTTGAACCTCTCTCTTCCATATAATGAATGCTTTCAATTATTTTTCCACTTGCTTGCATTTTTCCAGTTGGCATCACATCTTGTTTCACACCCTTACTTTCAACTTCTTTTTTTTGCTATAATACCATGGTAATTCTGAGATTAAAAACAAAGATAGAAAATTCTCATTTTCTCTCTCTTGCTCATATCTGAAGCACATTCTACTTTGGCAGACATATGCATTTAATGAAGTATTGTACTGCTTTTCCTTTTTCTGTATAACTAATAAAGTTGCTATTAAGTAAGACATGATCTAATGGTTCTATAATACACTGACCACTCTGTCAGAATTCACTTTGGATATTTTTAATTCCGCAGAATTGGAGTTTTACAATAGGACACCTAAACTCTATTTGTGACATGGAACTAAATAATGCTACATTTGGGATTATGAATTCTTGCTATAAGAACACAAATTACTATGCATTTACAGATATTTGATTGCTTTTCCATAGAAAAAAGGCATACCAAGATAAAAATTAATTAGTTTGGGAAGTAATTACCTGCTCTAGCATAGACTCCACTATATATAATTTCAAAGATTTATACAATATCCCTATATGGAAAATTATTTGACCATGTGTTTGAAGTGCTTTGCTCACTCTCAAATACGTTTAACACTTGGCTCTATGTTTCAGCATATCACTTACACACCACATCCTCCTACAACCAATGCCTTACAGAGTGTAAAATGGTTAGGCAACTTATAAAAAACATCCTCTGAAATTTTCAGCTGTTACTGGTATAATTTTGGATCATGTTTCAGTGTCCTTGGAATATTACAGCTTAAACACATGCCATATGTAGGTTGTAGAAAAGTCAAAAAGACCAGAGATTGCAAAGCGCTTCACTCTCCAAACAATGCTACATACACAGCACTGTAGAGGAAGCACACACAATAGATTTGGAATGTAATACCTACAATTTGGAAATAATTTTTCCCGAGTTCTGTGGGTAGACTCAGGAGTATTTAAGGACCTCCTGTAAGTGTTGTCAAAAAAATATCAGAAAATTAAACAGAGACCATATAAAACATATCTAATTAAATATACTTGCTATTGTGCATATATCGCTACACTGGTGAGATTTAATCACTTTTGAAATATAGAAATCAAAGATGGTGATTCCTTGATTTAGAGAGGGAATAACAGTAACAACAGTTTTTTAGTTTTGCATGTGCTTCTAAAAGCTGAATCAAAATTGTTACTTCCCTACAAAACACCACAACTCTCCCTTCCTTGACATGATTCTTCTCTGTGCCTGAGATCTAGTTCTTAAACCCACATGTTTCTGGCTAATGTCTTTTTATGATCACTGTCCATTGTAGCTGTTTCCTTTAAAGATTAAGTCACAGTCTTGTGAAATGAGAATGAAATGAAATGAGAATTTTAAACAAATACTCAATAGGGCTAGAAGAGATAATCAAAATAATGCATTTCCAGGGCAATGGATGATCAACAGAGATTTGTACTGGTCTGATGTTATAAGAACTAGTATCTTGTTAGTAGTCCTTATGAAACCATTAAGCATATTGCCCATATGGAAATATGGATGCTCATGACATGAAGCCAAATGTACATGCTGTACCCAGCACTTAGTGGATGCTTTGGGAAGAAAGGAGGAGAGACAGAAAAGTTACTAAACAGAAAAATGTGTTTGTCTCTCATATTTATGAATTCCCCAGCATTAATTTGGGGTTTTTTAGATACAGGGAAAGTGGACTGCTACAGTCAACACTGGACATGCAAAGAAGGCCTTCTAAGAGAAGCATAAGCTATCCCATGAAAAAAAATTATAATTGGAGGGGAAAATTTTATAAGATTTTTTTTAATGAGCAGGAGCTTAAAAGAAAAAATCCTGGAAGGTTGCTTCTGAAGGGTTTTATGCATCTATGAGTCTAATACTAATCACTGACAGAGCTGGGATACGTAACATAAATCAGTCACCACACACAGCCACACACAATCGGAAATGTTTCTGTACTGGACTGAAAACCTGTAAAGCCAAGACTGGGGAGAAATCTCTCAGACTCCACACTGTTGATATAACATTGTTAAAAACCTGCTATGTTAAAAAAAAAAAGAATCTCTGTTTAAGGTATGTGATGATTCTTAATCAAAGTTTGCCTTAAGAGCACAGTATTCTTCCCTACCACTTTCTTTTATTGGTCAGTTAAGTAAAGTCGTTATCTAACACAAGTGTCTGTCCAGGTATTTCTCTCTATGGCAGACAGACAAACAGACTTAACATAACATGACAGGTATAAATTAAAAATAAGTAAATAAATAAATAAATGAATGTAATATAAGACAGAACAAAGCAGCCCTCACTTAAATCTTGCTGCATTTAGAGTATGAGAGAAAGGCTTACATTTTGAGAAGGAAACATGAGAAAAATCAGATAGCAGAAATGTTCTAGCTCAGAGGCACAGGATTTTGGATGTTGATTCATTTTTCAGAGTTAAAACTGAGCTGTTTCACATTTAAAGGAGAACTTAAATTTATTTTTATATGGCTAAATCTGGATGAAAACCTGTTTCCTAGAACAGCTCCATGCTGATAAGAACCTCTGGTTCCCACTTTCTTCCCTTCTGTTCAGTGGCACTTGGCTGCTTCAAGAGGAGGGTTGTAGCCTAGTCATGCAATGGCTTACAGCCTGGCATTGAAGTCAGGAGCTCTGAATAGAAGCCCCTCAAGGCTGAACAGATATTAGGACCTAGAATGTGCACTTCCTGCCACTAGATTCTTCTGCAACAGAGGATAAGAAAATAATGGGGATTTACATCAATAACTGGCTTCCTAATGACACTTCTCCATGAGAGGCTATTTCACAAAAAAGGGCATAATTGCTGGATAAAAAAAGGATACTGCCATCTTTCACTTCCTTTTAGCCCCTATGTATTTAGAGAGTTACAGGATTATCCTTTTGATGTCTTTCTACTATCTGTGTAGAGAATTTGCACTCTAGGTGAAGGAAGACTGGGTATTCTGTCCTTCTCCTTTCTTTTGCTGTTAACATTTAGGTGTCCAAAATACAGCTGCGTCCAGGCCCAATTAAGGAAGCAAAGACTTTGCACAGAAAATTCTGTATGTTCACCTCTACTATATCTTCTAATGCATCTTGGCATGCACTACAGAGGTCTCATAGAATCATGGAAAGTTTTAGGCTGGAAGGGACCTCTAGAGGTCATCTGGTCCAGCCTCCCTACACAAGCAGGGACATCCCCACCTAGGGCAGGTTACTCAGGGCCCCAGTGTTTCGAAATGGTTTATCTGGACAAGTGGCATGACACTTCACTTCTATAATGGTTCTAGTCACTATGGAGGATTTCAGTTGAAATATTGGGATGCACCTGCACCAACAAGCTTTAGACATACAACTTTTCATGCTTTAAAGTATTCTTTGGAAGTAAAGTTTTTCTTTCTCCAGTAATGACATCAGATATTCAGACTGCCAAAAAAGGTGCTGTGAACTGTATCTTTCTAGAGTCCTGAAGAAGGATGAAAAGCATAGTGAGAATAACTCCTGAGTAAGTCTGATATTTTTAGGCAATGGGCTTAGGATTTTTGGAGGAGGAAGTATTTGATACATTGAAATACTGTTTGTATTGGTTTTGGAAGGAATATCCTTGCAGTGAAGTTCTTTCCCTTTCTTTGAAATGCCCTCTGTAAGTCTGACTGCATATTACAGTGAGTAATTAAGGCATTACAAGCTTCTAGGTGGACATAGTTAATTTGATTTCAGAGATGTTTGTTTTGATTTAACTAGAATATATTCTGAATGAACTTAGACTTGTGTGAGTTTATAGTGTAGCCTGGAAATAGTCGTGGAAGTAGTAAAAAAGTAGTAAAAGTCTTTGGGGATTAAGCCAAAAAGGCTAAGTAAAAGCAGACCTGCTTAGCAGATGTGAAGTCTAAAATAATATAGATTCTATAAAGAAAACATAGTAGCTTCACAGATATTACTAGCTGTCATGCTATGAACACAACCTTTCATAAATCCTCTTCATACATATCATTTCAAAACAAGAAAGTACATCTACTCTTTTACTCCGAGGCCAAATCCCAATGCACCTTAAGTAATGCACTAAGAGTAATAAAATAACTTTGTGCATGTTTCAGACCCAGAAAATATCCCAGGAAAGAATTAAGAGAATCAATGATTAAATGGAATGAGACATCCAACTACTGAACTTTTCTGTTTGCTTTTCTCTCAGAGCTTCCTGCAAGACTATCTTCAACCAGAATACATGGAATTACTTACTGTGCAAAGTGTCTCAAATGTCTTTTCGGAGACAAAGGATCCATCAAGACCAAAAAGAAAAATAGATGCATAAGAAAGCATCCCTCCAAGGATAATAAGGTTGTTCATGTAGGGACTGGACATCTTTATTAGTCTATGGACAAAAGGTGATAGTGCATTAAAGAGGAAAAGATTACTACTAGACTATTAGAGCAATAAAGAAGAGCTTTTTGTAACTGGGCAAACAGATAACATTTCTTGTAGAACTCCATGAAATCTACAGGCATGCACACTGTTTGCTGTTCTGTAAAGTCTAACATTGTTTCATGATTTTGAATGTTTAGTAAAAAGACCTCCTATTTTACTGATGGATTAATTAGCTAGGGTTAATGTTAATAGCAGATGGTCAAATAAAATACTACACTTTCCTGACAGTATAAAAGAACTTATCTTAACAGATAGACAATCTGTTTTAATGCGAACACTCTATACAGTGTTTTCAATTAAATAGTTCTAAAATATCATTCTTTCCACAGTTTTAACATGTTACTGATGATAGAGAG
>JANIJG010014170.1:0-49997 GCA_024611175.1 Megaceryle torquata | reverse complement strand
AAAAAAAACAAAAAAACCCCCCCCAACAACAAAACAAACAAACCAAGAACCCCCCCAAAACAAAAAAACAAAAAACCACCCCCCCCCCCCCCCCAAACCAACAAACCACCCCACCCAGTTACTTAGAAAACCTTGGATAGCTACCCCTTTCCCCAGAGAGGCTTTTCTTCTCAGTGCTGTGATGCACAGCATAACCACTGACAGTAGCTCTGGTAGCTGGACAGCTTCAGCTGAGCTGAACAGTGCCACCAAGTCTCTGTCACCATGTTTTCAGGGGCTGCTCAGACACACAGAACAAGCTGCATGATTCAGTCCTCCTTTCTGAGGGTTGGGTGGTCCTTTCCAATTTATACAATAAGCAAACAATATGCATAACATGACAGAAATAAAAATGTTCCCCACCACAGAAGATGCGTGCTTGGCCAGAGGACAGGAGCAAAGCAGCGTGCCAGCTATAGCATTGATGTGACAAAAGTGACGGAGTGCCTCACAACAAGGTTGTTTTCCCTCCACTTAGCGAGGCATGCCTGCTTTCTGGTAATCTCACACAACTCAGGGACAAAACAAAGGCTCCGTTATCGCACATTTGGATGAATACCTACGATTATATGATTAGGGCCTTCCCTCGCCATCTGTCAGGGTTGTGCTTCCCCTCCCCTGGGGGAGAATAGCTCAGCACACACTGAGCAGCCTCGTAGCAGGCTGTGCCTGGTCTGCTCCAGCTGAGAGGTCAGAAAAAGAGATGTGCTGGCTTCTTCTTTACATACTGCATCCTTAAACTTTTTCAGAGTTAAGAGTGCATTATTTAAAGGTTCCACAACTACCATGCCTGAGATGGGAGGGGAGCAGCAGCTGTTGTGCATGAGTGTTGGATCTGAACTACTCACTCTGTCCTTGAATATGCACTCTTGCCATTATACCAGGTGGCCTGTGAAAACACTGTAGCACATAAAGAGCTTTGAATATCTTCTTCATGATTCAGGGTCAAATGCAAAGAAAGAATTCCCACTGCCCTCATCCTAAGATACTAAGATAGCTGAGGAAGCACTGAACACATTTATACAAAGCTTCAAGCTCTATGCTCTTGTCTGTCTTGTAATGTTTGGTAACTGCTGGGGTTTTTTCCTGTACAAGAAAGCCAGTCTAGACTCACTTAGTGTCACGGTTTAGGGTCAGTGCGGCCCCTTAGACCAAACCAGGACACCTGGGCTGGTTTATTCCATATGCTTTATTCAGGAAGAGTAGCAGAAGCTTTCCAGAAAAAAAAAATTAGAGCAACAAAGAGACCACTTGTGTAATAACCTGCATCTGCAGGTCACTCATTGCTGAGATATAAGGGAGACTATAAAGGCACCCAAGTAGTGATGCTCCCCTAGATCACTCTTGCAGCTTCCAATAGTGAGAAGAACAAGAAAGCTGTCAGTCAAATTGCTACTGAAATCCACAGACATGGAGTCTTCCAATCTCTAGCCCTCCCTTGACAATCAGTTCCCCATGCAGAAGCCTGATTTGGGGCTTAGAGCCACAGGGGATCACAGATTGTGTTTCCCTGTCCTCAAGGACATACGCTCCCCATCAGGGACAGGCTTGTCACTGCTACATTTAGAGACTGCTCACCAGGGGTGAGAAAACAAGAAATGTTATACATCCCCAGGACACCCATCTAACTCAAAAATCGTATGATACATGGGGTGAGAAAAATGTGTTCAGGAGTGCTGCTTTGAGTGTTTTTACAAGCAGAAGTGGCTGCTGAGAAATTTTTCTTTGAAATCTGTGTTTCTTCTCTGTCTTTGTCACCCCCAAGAGGTTACCCAAGAAGTTTGGAAAGTTTGCGGTACCCTCCAGTAAGAGGGATGCTGTGAGATGTGGGAGGAACTTAAAAGCCTTGAGCACTGGCCACGGGGTGCAGGTGGTAAGTCTGTGCAGCCCCATACCCTAAGGCACTGGAAAAACATGAAATTTCAGTGTGAAATATCAACAGCTAGAAAAAATGACCTTGTTCTACTGAGTTCTCACAGGCATTAAGAGACAGATCCAGGAGATGGATCCATTCACAGGAGACTGCTGATCTACAAAAGAAGTGGTGGGTTTTCAGAAACCAGCATTTGACCTGCTCTGTGTACCAGCCCGGTCTACTAGGCCTCTACAATATTTCTCACTTTATAAATTTCCACTTGACATCCTTTTTTTTTTGGATGTAAGCGTATGTGAATTGTATGTCTAGATGGGGCCAAAACAGTTTTGAAACTTAAGATGACAGTAACAGTCAAATTAGAATTTATCTCACCCTGATACACATTTGTCATGTTGATAGAACTGTTTGGCTTCCTTCAGTTACTACCAGTGCATTTAGTAGGATGCATTCTAGTCTTAAACTTTGCTACTATTTTTTTGTTTTCCTTTTAAATTCTAACAGTAATAAAACTTACAGGAAAAAATCCAACAATATTTTCAAAAGAAAGATCATTCAGAAAACTATTTTGGTCAGGTTAGATTTTTTTTTTTTTTCACCTTTTCACTTGTAAGCTGATCTTTTATTCAAGAGGAAAGAAACACACTCCAATCAGAATGCATTAAAAGTCAAAGTTCCAGAGAAATAACTCAGTTTTTCTGCTACTTCAGTGAATCTCCACTAGCTTCAACCTGTTTTGAGTAATCTCTTTATACTACTAATCCACTGGAGAGAACAGAAAGAAGGAAAAAGACCCAACAGTAATCTCCTTTTAGTACTTGTTAAGAACAACATGTATTTTTCTAAGAGCAAAGGAAGTGGTCTAGAAGACTGAATAAGTTACAAAACAGAGTTTTGAAGTGACAGTCCTTAATTTTATCTCTAATGATTTATTCAGATTTTTCTAAAATATGGTATACATCACTGGTGTGATGGTTAATTTGGAATTCTGATTTACTTTGCCTTTTATTTCCTCATCTGGAGTTTGAATATCTACAGAAAACAGGCCTACATTAGGAGAAAAAAACATCCCATGGAAAGCTACAGCCTTTAAATTATAATTACTCTAAATAATAAAGGATTTAATAATTAATATAGAGCAGTTATATAATACACCGGACAGACATCTCTGGAATAAAGTTGCTTGGCAAAGCACAGCCAGAGAACACAAGCATTTGTGCATAAGCATAGCTTTGGTTTTGTGCTTAACATTAAATACACTCATCTAAGACTTTCCAGAATCAAAACTGATATATTAAGTACAGAGAGAAAACAGTCTGACAAGACACTCATAGTTTGAAAGAACCTATTCTGCCCAGAAACTTGATAGCATATGGCAAGGAAGACTGTAGTTTAAACGTTAACTTCTTACAAGAGGACAGGATTTATTCCTGTAGGAATGATATACAAGGCAAAAATCCTTGAAAAGCTGATTAAAACTAGAAAAGCAGAAGTATGAATATTTTCTCATGTGTTACGGTATTGCAGAATGACAGTGAGGAAAGTAGAGATTTTACAATTTGCGAGGCATAAAAGAGTAGATCTGTGTATCTGTAGATGCACAAAACCAGAAAAACCACTGTACAAGACTAATGTCATCAAATTTTCATTACAACTGGAATCAAAACTTGAAAAATTCCAGTGTTTCAAATGTGAGGGATATCTGTCATTATTCTAGCACAAAGTTTTGCCTTTTATCGAAGATGTTAAAATTGTAGATGCATGATGAGTAAAGAAAGTTGAGGTTTGGTTGGTGTATTGAAAGAAAGAGGAATTATGGAAGCAGGAAATGCCAAAAACAGTTTCATGAAAAAAAACAATCCAAAAAGCTTTCCCTTGAAACTGTTGTAGTACTACCAACACAGTACTACTGTGTTGAAAGTACTACTGTAAGTTATCTACAGAAGTCAACTGTCCCATGAACTTCAACAGTGACGAGTCTGCAAGTCAGAACTACAGTAATTAAACTGTGAGGATTTAAATGTTACCTGGAGTGAGCATGTATCTTCATGCACATGTTTCTATGCAATTGCTACCAATCTCTCACTAGTTACCGTATTTAATGGAAATTTAAATTATTTTCAGGAAGGAAAAAAATAGATTTAATGGAGCAGAATCATAAACACCACATGTTTAGTTGTGATAGTTGGCAGAATTATGAAAAGCAAGTACCTTAACTACTAGACTACAAATCTTTAAACCCCCAAATTTTAAGAACCTCAGTACAAAACTATACTAGAAAATAACTACTTAAACTTAGATACAGTTTTTAATTCTTCACTTTCTTGTACACATGTGCTTCTTCTGCAATAGCCTTTACAGATCAGTGGGAGCCAGCAATGCAGGCAAAATACTCTTACTAACTGCTTTTCAGAAGATGTAAAATTGTTGTCTCACATTCCTGTGTTGTGGGTAGCTACAGAAAAATCTAGCACAAATCCCTTGTTTCTAAATAAGTAATTTTGATTTAAGCAAGAGCAATGGGATGTAAAACAATAAATATGTCCTAGAGAAAACTTCTAGTGTGAGACCAGCATCTGGATCCTCAACTGCATATTTAGATACATGGGGCCTGCAAATTCCAGCTATGGTTCTTTCCTTATTCCTGATACCCTCCTGAACTTAACAGTGTTGCTGTCTCAGCATCTAGCACATCCTGACTTACTTGAAGGAACCGAGATGTCCTTGTCTTGGTCCTAGTAAGACCAGTACCAGGAAAGAGAAGGGAAGCCAAAGGGGCCATGATTTATGGCACATGTTGCATTCCAGAACACATGGTAAGGCAGGTATTGCCAAAAGCCCACCCTGCTTTTCACTCAACTTTTTCACTCAACTAGACAATGTTACTCCTCACTGCACCAGTAGCATGTGTAAACATGGGGGAAAACACAGCTGCTGAACAGAACAGTGATCGTGTGGCATCCTCCCCTGCTCTGGCTTTGCTGCAAGAGGAGTCACTGTCTCCTCTTCAATCACTCCATTCACAGGAGAGCACTGCTGCTTGGCAGAACCCCTGCTTCCAATGTTCAGCACCAACAGTGAACTGTAACTTGCTTTGCCTTGCTCTTCTAAGTAATTTCTGGCAAACAGCAGCACATATATTCCTAGAAATGAAAGTTTCTTACATAAATGGAAAATATTCTATTACTTTCATAGTCTGTTTCAGGAGTTAGACTGTTTCTGCAGCTGCTTTTCGTACCTGAGCTGTAAAGGATAACAGTGTTGCAACTCACGCAACCAGAATGAAAGCGATTCTCACTTCTGCAATGGGTACTGAGACCTTCTCAACCTGCTGCATCGCTCAGGTTATTTACTTCCTGTGTAGCATGCCTCCAGTCATGATGGCACATTTGGAAGCTGCTGTTTTATTCAAAGGTAGCACGTCGTGGGTTTTCTGGTATTTCTTGTGCGTGTATATGGGAGAGATGGTGGAGCTACCATGAAAATTTTATAGACTATTCTGAACTAGCTGTTAACAACACAGTCATTTCAAGTTCATGATTCTACCTGCAATATACCAAATTTCTTCATGGCTTTCATGCACTTCACACCGCCCCCCCCCCCCAAGCCCCTGGTATAACAAAAAAGATCAACTTTATATGGCAATATAGTTCAGCTGTACCTAATGAAGCCAATAAAAAACCTGTACTAAAATTTCACTGTTTATCTTGGTTTGTTTTTAAATTTCAGCAGGGTTATAGGGATGAAAATTATCTTTCAAGACCAGGAGGACTGACAGAGAGACCAGAGAGTGACCAGAGACCAGGCTGATACATGTACAGCTGCAGGACACATACAGCTCAGTGGTCAGGTAGGGCAACCACACTGAGTCCAGTGACCACAAGGCACAAGTGACGGGAGGTGCAGAGTGGTGGTAGGAGGATGGAGACACCATCTTGCCATGCTTCATAACCAAAAGTTATAGCAGTTAATCTTGGAGACACCAGAGCCCTGAGAAACAGTCATATAGATCCATAATCTTTGTACACTCCCAAAAGAAATACTATTTACTAAATTTACTATTTACTAAATTTACTATTTATCATTAAGTCCTTAATCTTCTCATATCTGCAGAGCCTAAGTTCCTCAAAACTAAACAACTCCTCTGGGCATACCACTGCCACTTTGAAGTTTTCCATAAAAGGTCCAAAGTTAGAGGTCTCATTCAACCAGGTCCAGTTCACAAGCAGCAATTCACCAACCAGAACAGTGCACTACCGAGTTTGTGACTTCTGTTCATAAACCTGTCCTACTGAGTTTTGCGATTTTGACTATAAAAATGAAGTAATGAACAGACAGAAATCATAAACCGATACTGCAATTTTGATAATGTATAAAATCACTACAATTTTTTTAACTCAGGACATGTTGTTTGCAGATGTTTTGTTTCTATTTCATTCAGCAGAATTTTCCATATCTTGTATGGTTTTTCTTTTTTTTATATGAAATGCTGTAAAACCTATACTGCTGAAAGATAACTTCATTTAAACAAAATCAGTCACTGAATCCATCTTATGATCTAGCTTGTACATTGTCTGTTACCTTCAACAGTTAAAAATGTTTTTGTGAAAACCTGCCCACTGCTTGAAGAATAGAAATTGAGAAAGTCTGTTTTGGAGCAGTCCAATTTCCTGCTCCTATTTTCTTAATAAAAGCCTCCTCCTTTACACCCCATCCAAACCTTTCACTGAGCTCAAACACAAAATTACCTGCTATCTGAAACCCAATAATATGCTTCTTAATTACCTAACTCCTTTTCACTTAAAACAAATGATTATAATTTTTTCTATATCTTGACCTAGCACAGAGTATAATTTAATAATCAAGAGAGCACTATACACATAATTTGGTGAAAAATCCATTTGAAGAATCTTGAATTTCTCTGCTTCTTGCATGAGACATTTTCTTAGAGGAATCTGCGTATGACTAATGTAGTTCTGTATCGGAAAGAAAACAAGTCTCTTGAGGATCAAGTTGTACAGAATTATCACAACTAATTTTTGCTAAAAGCGTGCCAGCTCAGATGATATTTTTCTAAAATTATATTATTATTGCTTTTAGAGCAATCAGAAATAAAAAAGTTCTAAAGACAGTTTTAAAAGAAAATCAAGTTAGAATTTTTCTCAGTATTTGGTTTTGGTGGAAATAAAAAAATTAATTAATGAAATCATATTGTAATTCCCATTACTGTATAAAACATATTTTTTTCTTTTCTTACTAAAAATAAATTAACCTTGCAACTTTATTTGATTGCCAAGCAAGACCACCAAGTGCAAAACGCAACTTTAAAAATACTATTTCTTTCCCAGGTATTAAACAGGTCACTACATTTAGCAAACTTTAGTAAATAAGAAATATTTAAAACAGAAAAATAATACTGAAGAAAAGAAAATTTAGAATTATATATTTATGACCAAACATGGTGGGTTGTTTGTTTGCTTGTTTGTTTATGTTTTTCTGCAGACCTTTGATCATCAAAATATTGTGTTGGTAACAAATTTCATATGAGAGAGACACAGGAGTTAGCTTCATCTGTGCTCAGGCCATTAGATACCAAACTGTCTTACTGCACTGAACAGCAGTGACCACAAGGAGAGAAAGTCAGCCACAAGACTGTCCACCAAAATCCAGGTATGGCACTAAAGATTTCCATGCTCCTAAAGTGCATTCCAGTACTGAACTCATCAGCCTGAGATCATCTATCCCACAGAACTACTCGGGTTGCTGAAGACATCAGCTACCACACATAAGAAAGTCTCACCATTTCACAGGCTGTTGACTGCCTAACCCAGTAAAACTAAGCTTTGGCATCATACATACACATTCAAAATAACTTTTCACACCATTATCTATTAAAAAATGGATTTGTTCAGTTTTTCAAAATAAATAATAAAATATAAAAAATAATTAAATAAAATTCCCAAGCACCTTTAAAGTCAGTATAAAGGATGAAGCCTGACCATAACAAAAGTCCTTTTCACCCGTGAATGGATCTCCCCTTTTAGAGTTCACCGTGGAGAGGGTAAGAAGTGCAACAGGGTCTGGCATTAACAATCTCACTGAAAGCTTCCTGTTTTATGGGTGATGTAACTGTTTAGAGCCACGCTAAAGTATTTTTCTGTGATCTAAAGCCATTAAATGTCTCAAATCAGTTATTTAAAATTTATTATATGAGGTGACTGCAGATTTCACACCAACAGAACAAGCAGCTGACCAGTGCTTGATCTAACTCATTACTATCTCTGTAGATAACTCCTCCCTTTCCTGGCCTGGCCACTACACTGTTTATTAATTACAGAAGATTTGGTGGGACTCATCTGTCCTGACTTTGATGAGTGTGGTGTGGACTTCTATATCTCAACTACTTTGTCCAGGGTCCCTGTCAAGATGTCAAGGAAAACAGGCATTTCTTACAGAGCATGACATGCTTGGTTTACTTCAGACACATACCTAAGGATAAGATTGAGTTTCATTCTGGAATTGCCTGTATCTTTCTTTAAGGTGGACCATGACAATTTACCCATGTGCAATTATCTGGTCAAGTTATTTGACCTTTCATGGATTTCAGAGGTGAGATAGAATTCATCTTCTGAGATGACCATTTTACAGAAGAAAAATGAGTGAAACCAGAGATCTAATAAATTATTCCATTCTTACACACAGTTTTACCATGCATAGTAGCATAGCTTTGAAAAGAATGAAAGAACAAATGTTTGGAAGAGATGTTTGTAAAAAGGTCACTATAGAAAACAATACCTGCTCACAAAAAAATAAATCCTGCTGACAGTTAAACCTGTGCAAATAGAACTGAGCACACAACAGAAACTGAGTTCAGCCAAAGACAGCTGCTGTTGCACTGGCATGTTTGGGGTTAGGTTATTTCCTGAATTTTCCTACTATTTTAACTAGTTTATGCTAATTGTTTAGATTTTCCTTGTAATGATGTACTTCAAGGTCTATAACTACTGAAATACAAATTCCATTTGTGTTGACCAGGAGATTCAATGACAGAGCTTGTCCAAAACCTAGACACTGGGGACAAACACAAATATGATCATAATTAACAGTGCAAATGTACCCTAGAACTGGCCCAATACTTCTTTGTGACAAGAAAGAGGATTTCCTGTTAACCTTACTTAAACTCCTAGGTCAGTCACAAAAGCACTTCTCTGAGATAAATAAGAATTTGAGTTTCTCTTTGATCAATCTGGATGAGGCATCTAAATTAAGCTCTCTCCCACTCTAGATGAACACCCCATCTCCTGCATTGTCATTCTGAGTTTTCTTTGTGGCAAAGTAAAAACTCTTTAATTATTTACACATAATTTAATTATTTATACATGGCAAGAAAGATCCAGTATGAAAGACTTAGAAAATATATCTCGGGAACAGTTCAGTACTATCAGAATAAATAGAGGTTCTGATTCAAGTCCCTGCTCCACACCAAGCTGAGGATGGAACCACATCTGAACTTCTCCTGCTAGGCAAAGGGATGTCTTGAGCAAAGCTGTACCCAACAGGGTGCTTTCCTGGAACTGCAGGCCGCACAGAAACATAAGAAAACACCTAGTTTGTCCTCAGCTGCTAGGGTTTAGATGTGAAGTATTTTAGTGTGTTCACCTGGAAATCACAGTCAGCCTGTGTATGTGTCAAAACCAAAATAAACCCCCCCAAAAATTTCAAAACAACATGCAATTAACTGCACAGGCACTCTGCAAATGCTAAATTCTATGCACACCTTTTGCATTTGAACTCCCGTGAAAAGGCATTGCAGCAGACTTTCACATGCCTGGTGTATCACTGCATTTCTTCAAGGAAATAAGGATTTGTATTTTGAATGTCTCAAGAACATATTTTCTGTAATTGGGTACTTAGTATTAATATTGGCTGGTTTTTTACTGTATACAATGAGATCAATGTAGGCTGCAGAATCATACCTTAAAAATTAAAACCAGCTATTGCCCCAGATGAATATTTAATCCACGTGCAAAATGAGGTCTTTCGCATCGTCTGTCAGGTTATAGGTTTGATTGTGCTAGATGCTGGGAGTCCTGAATGCCTAATCAATTTAACATTTCAGGACCTACTCAGAACTTCGCTGGAACAGGCTTGGAGTTTGCAACGGTACAACTACGTTATCTTCATAAAACACTGCTTAATTGAAGTATTTATATACACAGCAGTAATTCATCACACCATAAGCTATTGCTGATTAAACCAGTAAGCTGGTTTTAAAACCTTGTGCACTCATTATAATCAACAGTAGGGAAGGATTCCTAAAGGCTTGACCCACTTCCAAAGCAATTTGACCCAATTCAGTGTGATGCAGCTTCATTTATATTTTAACTGTTGATTGGGTTTTATCCATCTAACAGATCAGCTATTGATTTCTACAGAAAAGCACAATTTTTAGTATCATTCCAGATGAAAAGGAAAGACATCTATTGTTCAGTTTTGTTTGTCCTTGGCCACTCCATCAGGATTAATTATCTAATATCATCTTTTGTAGAAAAAAAAGGCTAGCCTGTTCTGAAAAATGAAATGCGGACAGCATAACCTTACTGGCAGCTTGTTCTACTGCTTGACTGTTACATAGAGTTACCCAATGATTTGGCTGATGTTTAACCTGAATATTCCCCTACATCTTTATCTAGCCTTATAGTTCTGGACTAGAGGCAAAACTCCTGTCCTTGAGAATGGCAGATGAATTGTAGAATAGGAAGGGAAACCTACCACGTGCACAAGCTAGGAAGATTCCTCCTCTGTTAGACCTTTATGAGGCACCTACAAGTTATTGTTTAGGTAATCAATGGCAATTTCTTGAAGGGCAATTCATAAATCTCAGATGAAGACAATTACCAGAAAACTCCTATCATCTGAGAAAAGGGAATACACAGGAGAATATTCTAGTTAAAGCACAGAGTTTACCATTATTTCAGGGACTGATTGCTACTGGCTGTCTACAAAGACTGGAAGATACACACATGATGGTGACACGATGGTGACAGAGGGCACACAGGATGTTGTTTATGCTGAAACATAAACAATGGTGTATGTCTATCAGTATTTTTTATACAAAATTTAAGCAATTGTAAAGTTCTTAGCATTTTTAGCAAAGGAAGAGTTGAACCTAGTTTTCAAGGTTTAGTTTTCTAAGCAGTCCTCTGCTCTGTGAAGACAGTGACAAACATGAATACAAAAGGATTGAGAGAAGGGAAATTCAGAGAACCTGAAGTTTGTATTTCCTTTCTGCCCATCTTGTGCAGCTTTCCTGTTTCTCTATTAGCCAAGAAACTATTTGTAAATGCTAAGTGGCAAGCCATTTGATTGAGTTAGAGGAACATTATGAAACAATTCAACTCTGTGTTTCCGTCTTCGTCCTGAGCAATATAGAACAGGGACAGAATTTCACTTTCTTAATGCAAAGTGACTAAAAGCCACTCTGACCTAATCTTTCACCTAGTTAAAATTGGGTTTGTCAGCATAGAGTATTCCTGTTTCCTTATCTGGACCTCGAATGAGCTTACCTCAGCTCCTTGTAACTTTTCAATTGCTAGAGATTTTCAGCATTAGTAATTTTATACTTAAGAATAGAAGGAAAAAAATTATGGGTGAGCTATTACCTTTGATCCTGTAATTGCTGACTTTCAAGTGCTTGGTTTATGGCATGCAAATGTCACATTTCACTTCCTTACTCCCATCTCCCCTTTTTTTGCTTGTTTTTAACAACAGTTGCAAAGCCAAGAAGATGAAAGGGAAGCAAGCAAATGGAATATACCTAATGTTAAATAAATCATTTCATATTTCATCCTAAATTTAGCCAAATGACTAGAATATAGATGCCACCTGGAATGAATACTGCTTGAATGAGTGTAAATTACAGACAGACATGAAATCAATTATACTGTAATGAAGGATATTGTCAAGCCACTTTTCCACCTGTTCTTTTAGTCTATATATTAGTGAGCTGGTGAAAGCACAAAGCCACAGATACTGCTAGGACCTGAAAATCATCAATTCCTTCACCATCCTTTGCATCCATAGCTTGTAGTTATCTGGAGTTCATGAAAGCAACACAAATTCTGGGGTTCAGACAAGCATAATTTTGATGCATGCCAGGAGTCCATAGTTGGTAGCAGCCCCTATGATGGGTGCACTTTTCCCCTAGTGCCCATGTCTGGCTGTTTGAGGGAAGGAGGCTGCCAATAATTCCTGAGGAATTAATCTATCATGAAAGGGACAGTGCCCATTCCTGCTAGTATCTCTTGCCCAGCCCAAGGAGGTATGTATGCAGAATGTGAAGGCTCAAAGTTATTCTTCTGTTATATCTGTCCATGGCCCTATGGGATACAAAGTCCTACCGGGGTGCTAGCTGAACTGCTTTACATGGGTGCATCTGTAGGCAGCAAAGAGCCTTTTCTTCCAACATTGCTGCTCGTGGAAGAGCAGCCAAGGTTTTGCTAAAAGGGAGAGCCCCAGGCCAATTGCTGCAAATAAATTGAACCTGACAGATCATTTAACATAAACTTTTATTCCCTTTAGGATCTCACGCTAAGAAAGTCTCAACACAAAATTCCACAAGGCAGAGCTGAGGAACTTTGCAATGCCACTACCTAGACTGGTCTTCTTTTTAATTCAGTAAAAACAGCAAGAGAATATTATCATTATTCTGGCAAGATTTCCTTTGTCAGTCACAACTGTCTAAGAAGGGAAAAGTTTGGAAAACTGCTTATCTGCTCAAGTGTTCAGTTAGGAAGCTAAAGGAGATAAATTTATCTGACTACTTCATCTCACAGAACAGTTAGGTTTCAGATATGTTCCATTTGGGAAGAATCCATTTTGGGTAGCATTTGCAAAATGCTTGAGTGATTTCAAAACCTGTCTTATGACTCAGTTGTCCTTCCCCCTAACATTTTATCTCTTATATTTCTTACATTTAGTCAGCCTTTGTCATACATGTAGATAGATCATGGAGGGCTAAAAAAATAAAATTCAACTTTGTTTAAAGAAATATTGAAAAATGAATCAGAGAGGGAAACAGAAGCCTAAGTCCAACTCAAGCCCAGAGGAAGGAGGAGGGATGGAATACTCTACTTGTCCACTGGTCCAAGGCATCGTTAGGGCACTCTATATCCATAGGGCACATGTATACATATTTATGATTTGTGAGGCCAGAGTCCTTCCCAGAACTCATGCTTCTGCAAACCCCACTAATTCCAGAGTCAGCCCCGTTTGTGTGATGTGCAACCCTGATTTTAGCTATCACAGTACACCATCAGCTGGCCTAAAGCTTCCTGAGTCTTGGAGACTTTCAGTGATTAAAATAGGGCTACAGTGCTGAAAAATGTGCTTGTAACACACAGGCAATAATCTAGCATTTGGCTGCAGGTTATCTCTTAGGTTGCCAGATGAATTTATCAAACCTGGATATGAGCAGTTAAAAACGTTTTGATGATCTATAGCTTCTGTATACAACTGCAACCTTAAATCCAAGTTAGTATTTTCTGCATGTGAAAATTCATGAACTGTTTTTCAACAATTTTGCTCTCTTCTCTGAACTCAACAAGCCCTTCATGTATTTACTGACCTTTGTGATTCACACTTCAGGGGCTTTTCATAGTCTTTCCCTTTTGAGGGGGGGAGCACACACTAAATACATGAACAACTTTCTCCTTTTTATCAGGCCCTCTGCCATTTACTAACACAACACAACATTTGCCTGCTGTCACATCAAACTGCCACAAACATGCTCCAAATGTCACATTAGCAAAGTCAGGTTAAAATCACTTTGTGTTATAACACTTTCTGCACTGACCTTTTGAAGGGCCAGAAAGAGAAGAAGACTTAGTTCCTCCTGCCCTGCACAGGGAGCCTCTCCTCATTTCCTCTCCTAAAATGCATGCAGCACATGCTTTGTATTCAAGAGTCTGCTGGAGTTGCCAGCTTTTATGAATGTGCAACATCCCTGCAATCCATCGAACTCTCTGTGGCTCCATCCTATAACCTATGTGCTACAAGCAGTCCTGAAAAAGAGTAGAATTGATTGCTCAAGGATTTGGTCTCTGTATGTTAGACACCTCCCTCTTTCCAATATGCAGGTTGAGGAGCACAGGAATCTGCCTCCCCTGATGTACTCAGCTTTCCATTTTAACACTGTCCAGGGCAAAGCGTGGAGCTATTTGCCTCACCTGACTTACAAATAACCTGACCTTTTAAAATGGCCAGAACAAGGAAGCTCTATTACTAATTTGGGACCTACAGCATACTTTTAATTGAGGCAAGGATCCACCGTGGCTTTATGATAGATGGAAATATATACTTCCCAGGGAAAAGATATCCAGCCTGCTCAGTGCAAAAGCTGGTATGCAGTGAAACAGGAGTACTTTAGGGGATAACCTTTCAGTGATGTATTGTTCTTTTCCTCCTCCTTCAAACTAGCACTTAGTAGCCCCAAGATAATTTGCAGTGGCCCAGTCACTGACAGAGGGGCTGTGCCAGTGCTTCCCTTATCAAGCGGGGTTTCTGAGTCCACCTAGTGAAACCAGGCAAGTCCCAAATCTGGGAAAATAAAAGGAAATTGATTATTATACACACAAAGGATTAAGAAGTACACAGTCTATCAAAGTCAAGCATGGCCTGGATAGCTCTGAATTGGATATGCAGAAAGCAGCTCAAGGAGGAAAACTCTGTCCATGGCATAGAGGTTAAAAACAATGGGGAGGAATATAGTGAGAACACAGCAAGGTACCAAACACTTTTGTGTCAATAGTTAGGACTCATACAAAATAGCACTTAGTTTTATGTACAAATGACAGTTCCCTGTTCCTCTACCTGACCCTGCTTCTTACATGTACATTTTTAATTCGATACATTTTTCACTCTGGCAGTAGTTTGAACTAAATCACTGCTAAATCATCTGTGGTAAAATCACTTTTTTACAGGTAGATGTACCAGATCAATCTAATGAAATAATTTAATTATGAAGAATTTATCTCTTGTCCTCTGCAGTCATTTAAGGAAAAAAATTATACATGCACTCCAGTGAAGATAACATACCAAGATGAATGGGCTTGCAAGTAGACAATTTTCTCAACAGTCTACATTCATGTTCTCTCTTTGGTTTCAATTTTTGAACAAATAACTCAAAAGTGAGAAAAGTATGACTCAGTTCTTTTGTTCCTTGGGCAAGAGGACATTAAGACTTCATAGTAAGCTTTTTAAAGATGTTTTGCCTAAGTGTTAACTATCTGGGTTTTTTGTATCCCAGAAGCTGCTGAACTCTTTAAAATATGTTTGCTCTCAGGCAACTTATATGAGTGCAAAGGGTCTCTACTGCTAACGGGAATAAAGAATTTGAAAGCTACTATGTCCTGAACTGGTATCCCTACTTAGTTTCTTTTGAAAGAGAGTGTGATAAATTCCAGTTCAAGCAAGTAAGCAAGATTCACTGACAATAAACAGAGAGATGCTTATCACAGAAGTATAACAAACTTAATATAGTTATTTTAAATAATGTCATTTAAGCCAACAAATCCAGACACCTGTGTTGTTGTAGACTGTTACTTCAGGTCAGATATTTAGAAACAAAGTTCTAAAGTTTTGTCATCCTAGATCTATAAATTACATGCACTTATTTTCTATTAGCATGTTGACAGAAACAGAAATCTTTAATTTGTGAACTGGATTCTAATGATGACATATTGGGTAACACCTCACTATACAAAAAAGAGATGTGGACAGGTTGGAGAGGGTCCAGAGAAGGACCACAGAGATGATCAAAGGACAGGGAAGCTGCCATATGAGGAAAGGCTGAGAGAATTGGATTTGTTGAGTCTTTGTTTGAGCCTTGAAAGGACTCAGGGGAGACCTTTTCACCGTGTCCCAGTATTTAAACAGTGGCTACAAAGATGGAGGTTCCCTTTGTACATGGAAAAGATGAGGGATGATGGGTACAAGTTAATCCTGGGGAGATTCCATTTAGACACAAATAGAATTTTTTTCACAATGAGAACAATCAGCCACTTGAATAATCTCCCCAGGGAACTGGTGGAGTCCCCAACATTGGACATTTTTAAGATTCAGCCAAACAGGATGTTGGGCCATCTTGTCCAGACCATGCTTTTGCCAAGAAAGTTTGGACCAAATGGTTCTTGAGGTTTCTTACAACCTGATATCCCGTGATTCTATGATTATATTCAAACAGGTTGTTTTTGAAGAAACTAAAATGTCAGCTTAGAAAACAAGATGCCAGTACAATTACTACATGTTCCATTATGACTTGAAATTAAATCTGCACTTGTGATGACAGAAGAAAACAAAACTATGATTAGAACTCGAAAATGGGACTACTAAATTCAAAACGCAATTTAGTCTTGGAGCTAAGAACTGGATTAATACTGCTCCTGTGCTTCAAAGGGTTACTGCCATAATTTGCATGAATTCTGGAGCATATGATTCACAACTGCCTTTGGTCACCTACACACTCATCTCCACTGCTTTTTAAAAGTATTCCTTGTTCATTTCCCTTACCTATGTTAGGTCTGCCTGTCAATTTTGTTTTCTCAAAACACTGGGGTAATATTGGCTTACCATCCCAGAAGTAGCTGTCTAATGGAAATTACTGTCCAATATTCATTGTTATAAAATTCCACTGACTTAGAGATCCATTGGGAATTAAAATCTTTTCTTGGTATCTCTAGCTTACACTACCCAAACCTTGACATGTTGGCATGGTGTACTACTAAAGAATGCTCAATTTTTGCCTGTTAAAATGCTGTAATGTCAGGTAATAAATCCATGTCCTCTAAGTGACATAGATAAACTTCATTTTTTTTTCCCATTCATTAAGAATTCAAGTTGCTCTTTTTCATGGGTTTGTAACCCTTGAGGAAATATTTGAACTACAAACTAGGGATGATATCATTGCAGTGGACCACATTGTCTATTAATAATGTCAAATGAAATATTTTCCCACAATATATACCAGAATCTGATGGATTTCTCATAAGTCTTCCTGCTCTTTTAACACCCTGTAGTACTACAACTCATTCCAGAAAAAAAGATTTTCTCTGAGATGCCAGGAGTAGAGACTTGCCAGCACACAGCTCTGCAGAGTTGGAGAAGCTCTGCAGCCCTCAGAGAGACTAGGCTCTGTCTCTCTTCAAAAAGAGATGGGGAGGACTGAGCGGTGAAAAGGTGAGACAGCATTGTATATCACCTGAAATGAAACATCTGAACAAGTTAACTCTAGTTGAGGTAGGATTCTGAATATTGATTGCAAAAAATATGTATTTTTTAAATTGCAGTAGAAGTAGGAGAGCTCTGAAGGAGACAGCTGACAATTCTTTTAGGTCCTTCTCAGACACCATTTCTTTAGTGGGGAACTAATTTCTGTTAGCTTTCTGGAGCTGGATACTTCAAACTTTTATAGAGTTTAATTTCTGTAAAATTATTTTCCATTGCTTTCTAACTTTTTTTCTGCGCTGCTGCTTTTGAAACTTAGTCCCTTTTCTTGGTATTTAAGACATTTTTGCACAAAACAGGGAACGAATCTTCTCAGTTCCTCTGAACACCTCATGCCTCAGAGTATACCAGATGAACTGAAGTGGAATCCTATAAAAACTGCAGCTATTTCTATAATGTGTGAGCTTGTCCCAGTAATAAATATTTGCACATTCCAAAACACCTCTCAAGGGATGAACTGGTCTATAAAACAGAGGCACAGAGACGCAGCAATAAATAGGTCTCCCCGCTCCTCACAAATGCCTGCCCCTCATGCCTGAGGGAAAATAATGAATCCAACTCTTCCCAATGACTCTTTTTACACTGACTGCAACATTCAGTGGCACAGAAATACCCAGATTGCCTTAAACTAGCTGGCTTGATTGTCGATAGCTGTAATGCGGTGGTCTCCCATAGCCATGCTCCCAAAAGAAAGGGTACCTATCAAAATGACAGTTTTGCTCCTGGGCAGATTTCCAGTTTACAGTCTGCTCCATATTAGTGTTGCTACACTGGTAGCAGCACCCCAGCTGGATGGTTAAAGGTACCTCAGGTAAAACAAAATAAGCTGCCGAGACAATCAGCAGCTGCAGTATCAGCGTTTCAGTGCAGCCTCCCTGGCCTTACAATTTATATCCACACAATATGGCTTGTTCCAAATGAGGTGACTTGCAACTCCACACATTTAATCCCGCAGTCTTTCTTTATAAGTAATGCCCTAAGACTCCAAACAATTTCTGTAGCTCTTATCTTTCCTTTCTCTAGTTTGACAGCACACATGCACAACTTTGGTACCTGAATCTCAATACATTATTCCATGTTTATTTATAAAAATAAAACAAACAAACATGCCAACTACTAGTAAATAATACCAGTAGAATAGATTACAAGAGGAATAAGGGGAAAACACTGCTGGCAGTAGGTATGGAACAAAAAGAAAATAGAATAAGAAATGTGTCCAAAATATTTTGACAATGAAAGGGGAAAACAGCTATAAACATATATAAAAATGTAAACTCCTTTATGTTTTCATCTGACAGAAGTAGTATAAAGCTGCCTGAGATACTGACAATAAAATGACAGGTGATGTTCAGTACTAAGGTACAGAGTAACACTCGAGAGAAAAATAATATCAAGTACACAAACGCAGTGGTTGGTACTAATTAATTAATATCATCCAGGATGAGACCTTGGATTTACTCCGCATGGTTCTTGGGAAACATCAGTGCTCTGCTCACTGGTGGCAAAAGAGGCAAAGCGAGGATGAATAAGGTAGAACAGAATATTGGTAAAGCAGTTAAAATAATATAGAAAGGTCATTCAGCAGTGTGAGGTATGGAGGTGGATGTTTCAGTGCCATGTGTGGCTCTCATTAAGCTTTCACAAAAGGGAGTATCAGCAGAGGTAGGGAACTATTAGAACTCTAAAGCAGCTTTTACATGATGAAAAAACCTAAAAAGGATGACAAGGACTCACATTTCTAGAAGAGAGTCATTGATAAGAGAGATCTGTAAAACATGAATGATATGAAGAGATTAAGACACAATTATTCATTGCTTCTTGCATCATAAGAAGCGAGGTATGCCCAATGAAATTATGAGATAGCTGGTTTGAAACAAACAAACAAACAGATGGAAGGGCTTTAATCACTGCATGCATAAGTATTTTGTGAGACTTATTACCACTGGATGCGTTGAAGGCCAAAAGTATAAATGGATTCATGAAAGATACAACAAATAGATACAGGATAAATCCACATGCAACTGTTAAACCTGATGGTCTGAAGACAACCTCCAGCTCAAAAAGTTGTGAAAACACTTGCTTTTGGGAACTCAGAGTGTAAAATAATTCTATATATGGCTGTTCTGATACAGACACCCATAACTGGCATATGCCAATTGCTTCCCTCCGTATCCATTACTAAGTAGATACCAAACTGGACAGAACTTGCTATCTGACTCAATACTGCAATTCTTCATGCATTAGATGTACAAATAATTATGGTTAGGTTAAAACGGGTTATCAGGTGTTACATCATTAGGCAGTGAAAAACCAAAATCTCTGCACTCCAAATCCCACCATTTAGTATAAAGACAAAGGATATGTTTCACTTTTCTGTTTGGGGTTGTCAGGAGGTAAATGGTATCTCTTGAAAGATTTCTTAAATATCAGTGCTTTTTGTTGGTAATGTGCATGTGTTTCTGTGTTGTGGGGGAAGGAATCACCCCCTTCTGTCAAGAACTGCCCCTTCTTTAAAACACATCAGCAGAAGGGGAGATGCAGAACTTACCTTTCATATAGTACCTATTTAGATATAAATGGTTAGAAGGGTCATCATATACTTTATATCATATCATACACTTCAAATCACTTTCTGCCTGAGAAGAAGTAATTTTCATCTCTTTCTATTTATGACCAGGAATGTGTATGTCTGGATAATGACTTTCAATATTTGTCTTATACAACACAGGAAAAAAATCAAGACTGATCAATAAAGGGTAAGAGGGCCTGACACGATAACCTATTAGTAATTATGATCCTCACTTGGATGAGGGATCCAAGCCCCAAATATTACTTAAACACTTTATATTAAAGTAGTACATTGCATGTAAAGGACAAAACCAGAACATCGAACTGTTGTTGGAAGAGTGACTAAATCTATATTTCCACCTTACAAACAAGCTAACCACCAGCCTAGGGTTTTGTGTTTATCCTATGTCTCTTACTAGAAACAATTCAAATAAATACAACGAATGGTATTAGTAGCATGTAGCGGGCAAGTACTTGTAAAGAGAGTGTCAGAGTCAGGTAACAGACACTACAGAGGAGCAATAGCTCACGATGAAATACAGCAGACCTAGCAGAAACCTCAAGATGTAATACAAGTCATCTGTTTGTCTCAAGGCACAGTGAATACATCTGTATTACTTCAGACGTCTGTTTAACTTGTTCTTCAGAACTTCCAGAGTCAGCAAGTTTATGCACCATCCGGAGTTTAAATACCCTTTTCAATAGAAAGTTGTTCCTAATGTTTTGCTCAAATCTCCACTGCTATTTAAATCCCTTACTTCTCAGCCAGCTGATGAGGGCAGGACAAGCAAATATTTTAGCAGCAATTGTCAAGTATTTCAACCACCTTCTCTTCTCTAAGCAGCCTAAATCTTTTGCTTTTCATAATGAGATATGTTTTCAATCTTCTGTCATGTTTACACATTTTCCTTGAAGCAGCACTGGGCACAGTATTGAGCTGTAGCCTTTTGCACTGGGTAGATTAAAAGGCTACTATTATTTTTACACCCAAGTACAGAATTTTTCTTTTTTTACCTCTTCACATTTTTGCTCATTAATGTTCAGCCTGTGACCCACTGTAACCCTTATGTAATCCTTTTATGTATAAACTATGGCCTGGTGGTTCCCCATTTTGTATTGGTACAGCAGTTTATTCTCACTGTAGCATGAGGCATTTGACCAAAATAAACTGCATTTTGGTTTTTTCCTGATTACTTCTTTAATCTGTTAACATCATTTTGAATCCTTATCTATTCCCCCTTGGGCTTGCTGGCTCCCTCAGAGACCATTGTACATTTGATAATTACACATTCTAGTCATCTTCTTAATCAGCAATGACAATATTCAGGGACTCCAGACTTAAGGCACACCCTTTCAAGACTCCACATGGTGTATCTCTCCATATTAGGAGGCTATGCTTTTCACTGACATGGGACTCTAGATCAGTCTTGTGGACACCGTGTGGTTTGATATAAATGATAATATCCCAAATTACTTAAGAATACATCATTGCCAGCAAAAGAGGGAAGTGGTCCTCTGGAGAGGTAGTGTGACTGACATGCAATGCCTAAAATGTTTGTTGAATCAGTGTCCTAAATGACAAGTTAAAAGACAAGATAGCACCAGTGGGTTTTTGTATACTGCAGTTCAGGCCATCAGGATGAACTGGTATTGAATCATATGATAGCATGTAAAAAAAATATTTCAATCGGAAGGGACCTCTTAAAGATTCTACATAGTGACCACTAACTGTCTTGGAGCAGGGACGAGGTCAGCTGTGTGGTGTGCTGAAAAATTGTTTCAAACCACCGTGGGTACTGTTTAAGAGACTTAATTTGACAGGATGACTTGATCACTAAGCTAAAAAAAATAGAGGTCACTAAGATATGAACAGCCACAATCTAACTACACTACTCATGTGAAGATAAAATGGAGTGAATAAGGTACACCAAGAAGTCTACTAAACACACATTTTTGTGATTGCAGTCAAGCAATCCAGTGTGTCAGAAGTAAGCTGACTCCTTAATTAATTCCTTTTTTTTACATGCAAAATGATAGTCTTTAATGACAGAATGTTCTTTTGCAGAAGAATCCAGATGGCCATGATAAACTGCATGCAGTTTGTTTTGTATCTTTATTGTTCACTACGTGACGTAGCAATTATTTATTGTTCACTACTGAAGCTCTGCTCAGACAGAATTCTGTACTTCTTTATTTACTTTTACCCTAAATTCATAACTGGTTATTCAAAGATACACCTTAATCTCTGAAAAAGCTTTATAAGGACATTTTATTCTGGCTTTGTAAATATGCTGCAGAAGCACAAAACCCTGAATCCACTGATTCTGGATATTTGACACCAGAGATTCCATGTATATGACATGAGATAATTCAAATCTGTGTTGTCAGAGTTGTCACTAAGTATTTTCTGTTTATTGGAATATATTTCTTCAACATTATCACAGAGCTAAAATCCACAAAGTGGTTCTGTGGTGTATACACTGGCCAGATGTTGAATATAAGAAAAATATTCAAAGGCAATTAGTCTCATTGTTTATATGAACATTTACTGAAGCCAGAACTGAAAGCAGTTAAGAGTCTCTGGGTTTGCATTTAGAATAATAGAAGGAAAATTTTCCAGGGTTGGATTGATGCCCCTGGAGAACAAGCTATTGCCTCTGCAGGTGATGCTGGAGAATTGCTAATGTCTCCTTCAATGAAGCAGTTGTGGACAGAAAACAATTCAGAACTAAGTAGATGAACTAAGGCTCCAGGAAAGCAGTCCTGGATTTTTGTTTACCTTGCTATTGACTGTAGAGTAGATGTTCATTTGTCCATTTCTGTTGAATAAACTCAGAAAATAATATCTGGGACTTGTACTGCAAAAATTCAGTAAGGACTTTTCTAAGAAGGCCAATGTTACACTCGTCAAGCAACATTCTAACTCTTGCTTGGTACCCAGACCAGCCTTCAACACTAACAAATGTCCTATCATATTACCTGGCTAAATGAATTGAAACTCTTAAATTCTTCTCAGAAAGATACAGAAGATGACCACGCACTTTCTTCACGCTTTCTCAGTATGCAGTACCACAGACCTTTGTTCCTGTCTACAAGAAGTATGATTTATGCACTTTTCTATGGCATTTGTTTACAATTCAGCTTTAATTTTCCTTTTTAACCTATTCCAGCGCAGAAGTCTCTTAGGTTTTCTCTAGTGCCTGACAGAAAAAGGAATAAGACTGAAAGCAAGGTGCCTTTTAGCCTCCAGTCAGATCAATCAGAAAAGATCGGCCCAGGTGAAACACTTTGAAGGACAAGTACGAATCTGTTCTTGTAGCCTCCTGTATCACAGCAGTCTACAATCTCAGTTTTGTTGCTGCCCTCCCCACTCTCAATATGCGCACAGCAGTTGCCGGGGCCCTCTTTCAGCTCTCACTAGGCAAAAGATATTGGCCATCTACTTCAACTACATGTATGACAATGAGAATCTTAACTTAATTGCACACGTGGAAAAATTGCCATTCATTAGGAAGGATGCCAGCTTCAAACAGCACTTGGATATTTGAGCTAGACTGATAGACTGTTCTTTATTTGCCAGTAAGGTACAGGAAGAAAATGCTATTACATGAGCTTTGGATCCTCTGCTGCATACTAAATCATTCCCGGGTAGTAGTCATGATCTATAAAGTAGTAAGCAGCTCGGTCACAGCTATCTGTGGCACCATCTGTTTGACCACTTGCAAAACTAACAGGCTGCACAGAAGCTGAAAAAGAGACATGACTGGCGTGAGTTTGGGAAAAACTCTAGATTTAAAATTAAACCAGCTATTCCAAATTTCATCACAGAGTGTCAGGCATACTGCAGTCACCCTCTAAACCCTCCCAGGCTGGTTTTCCCTTGCCTCTGGCAGACATGGCTGTCTGCTTTTTCCATAGACAAAACATTTGCAGACAGTCTCATTAACACAAAAGTTTCCAGCAAAGAACAGAAAATGAAGCTCTTGAGTCGACGCAGCTGATTTTCTACCCTTGCAAATGAAGAACAATGTTTTTGGCCAAGGAATCCTACTTCTGATATATGATTACCTATGTACCTGTTTTATTTTTCTGTGTTGAATTGTTTGTGACATCTGTGCATTTTAATTCAAATTGTTACCAAAACTATAAACCAGTGTAGATGAAGAAATTACTCTTGAGGTATAGAACACTAAAATGTGTTCTGATGATTGCCAATTATTATCTTCAGATAATAAGCTACTAATACATTTAATATATTCTATACTCATAATTACAATGAATCTCATAAAAGTATTTACAAGACTTCTTTGATGTGGTCTTTTTTCCCCTAGAAATCATCATGATTTGTATCATATTCTTTAAAAAAAGCTTAATGAATGAGTCTTATAACTTTCAAGCACATAACAGCTATAGCAATAAAGGAAAAGGCCATTTACTATTTTAAGTACTGAATTTAATTAATTCCTTTCCATTATTAAGAACTTCCCCAATAGTCCAATATTTATTAAAAGTTAATGTGAATGTTTCAGAAAGCTTTCTAACCAATAAATTCTTCTGAACAAATTAATATTTTCTACAATTATACCACAAGTACTGAATATAAAAGTCTTGTATGAAAACTATACCAATGAAAGAACAGGAAAAAATATTGTTAATAAAATATAATTTGTAGTTTTAAAAAAAAAGATAGATTGTTTTCACCTATGTTGTTATACTGTTCTTTATTTTAATTTTCATAAATCCTAGTAAATTCTTTGCATTTCCAAAATTACTAAGAAACTAAACAAAACTTAAGACCAGGCTTCAGATGTGTGGACAGACTATTGCTTGCATGAGAGATAATCCAGCCCTGCTCCTGCATTTCTACATAGGATGCCTGGGTTATTTTTCCCAGTAGGTTAATTGGAAAACTTTGGTTGATGATCAAAACACCAAGTATGCCCATGGGTCAGTTCTGAAATAGTAATTTTGTAATTGCAAGGAATTATAAAATGGGCAGCTGTCTATTATGTTCTGTTGACCAAACAGTACTTCAGCTGATGGTAAAACCATTGGTGTTAAATATCATGTGATGTGAAACTGAAGATGTTTTAAGAAACTCAATTTGAATGGTTGGAAATAAAAATATATATATAATCAGCTGTCCTGGACTATTGCTTCTCCAGGTAAGCACAGAAAATACACACTGCACCTCCCCACAATCCCAAATCACATCCTTAAGGAACAGAGGGAATAAGCCAAAGTTCCTCCTTGTTCAGATGCTTAAAAAAGGTACAAACAGCTGCCTTAGGCAAAATGCGTTAAGGGCTCCTTCAGGCTTCTGAGGAATAAACACCTCTTGTAAAATCCCCTTACAATATTTTCTCATGAGTCTCTCATATGGCTGTAAACATTTCTCTTATGAAAAAATGGGGGTGGGGGGGAAGCAGAGGAAGCAATCAATATTTATAATTAGTGTTGAGCAAGAATTTCTAAATTACGTTATCATGAGATGACGTCTGCAAAGTTTTAGTGGGTAAAAATGCTTCAGGGAACACGAGTTAATAGCATCAGTTATAGTTGTGAAGGCAAAAGCAATCCCAAAGATTGCTTCAGTAAATTAGAATGAGTAACAGATCCCCTCAAGTGCATTGCTGTTCATTAATAATAATGCCCATACAGCAGACAATTTCTGTTTAAGGGATGAGCCTTTGTAACCTGGTCAGCAGGATTATGTTTCAAGTGATCTGCTGAAGACAAAGGGAGTGCAAGCTTCTTTCTCATTGTCTGAAAAGGATATTCCAGCTTTCTTACTACTACTCTCATGAGACCATCCAAATGCAATCATCTCCAGTTTTATATCTCAGCCTGAGCTTAGGAACAAAAACATGAATTACATTCTATAAAGTGTAGAAACAACTATAACTTGCTTTCTACAAATCACCATTTCTGCAGAAAACTCTCCCAAGTAAGCACCTCATCCTGGCTGCAAATGACCCTTGACAAATCCCTGTGTCTGCATTTGTGGTCTCTGCTGCTGGGCCCATTCCCTGCAGAGGCAGCTCAGGCTGAGAGGATGCAGCAGGCTTGGTGAGACGCACTGTGGAGTGTGCTGTCTCCGAGGGATGTAGTCATCAGTTTGTGCCCTCTCCACACTGAGGGACTGACTCCCAAAGCAACTTTTAGCAAGCAGTTGCAGAATGTCAACAGTGAATCTTCAGAGAGCACAAACACTAACTTGAAAGAGTTTAACAGCAAAAATCCCAATCCTCTCCAGATTCTGCTTTCAGAATTAAGAAGTGGATGCTTAGCTGATAAGTAGAGGTTTTCCAACAGCTGTTGGTTGTTATAGATCAGTAGTTTTGGTAAGTATGTGGATTTTCTTCTAGAAAAATTCCTGGAAATACCTGGGAATACTTCAGGGCACTCAGGGTTCAAACACAGTATTTTAAACGGGTAACAAAATTTTCTAAGCTCCTTGCTGCATCTTCCAAGTGGTCCCTTTTTAAAGTAAGTGTGCATGTTCAAAACATCCTGAAACAAATGCAACTGACACACCAGTTTGAAACTGCATATGTAATTATAATGAAATGAAATCGTTTGCAACCTACCTTGGAACTGCGTAAATTTGATGGTTCCCATCCTCTCTCCGTTTCTGAAAACCACTTGACCCTAAATAAAATAAAGACACAGTTTAAAAGTTTTATAAATCTCTCATAATATAGTTTCATTAGCTCTGCAATTATTTTCCATTCATTATTAAAATTACACAAGGAAGGTTTAAACTTTGAGGATAGTACATAAAACCAAGGTTAATATAGTTCAAAAGCACTTCTGTAAAGCTTTCTTCCAAGGATTTCAAATGGCCTTGAAAGTTGATCAGTGTTATCACCCACTTTTCATGGATGGAAATGGAGGTACAATAAAGCCAGTAACTTATTGAATGTCAGACAATGAGAGATATGCAAACAATTGATTTTCACTGTGCAATTGTTTTTATCAAGGATATGTAAGAGCTATGAAAGATCACACAAGAAAACAATTCTCCATTCATTGTATGGTTCTCCAAATGGCTCTATACATACTTATATCTTAAAGCCTTATGCTACTTGATTATGTATACCAGTATGTCTCATGGCTTCATTTTGTACTACATCTACACACATATCCTGGAATTCTTTTTAAATGTAATGCCTTTAAGTCAGTACTACTCTTTGTTGTGCTACACATTGTTAGTCCCCAAAATACTACTCACATATACCTAGCAAATTACTCCCATCTTTCATCCCATCTTTCTGACTTAAATTAAGAAGAGACCTTGTTAAACTTCTTCCTTATTTCAGCTATTTTATAACTGCATATGAAAGACATGGTTTCCATTCATTTATGCTAAGAAGTATTTTTAATAGTTTGAACTACAGTGGAGTGCTGAGTGCTGAATGCTGTCAATATAGATTGCTGCATTAGTACATCACCAGTTTGGTTTATTGTTATCATCTCCATTAATCTTTGTTTTAGCAGACATCAGCACAAGAAAAAACAAGTAACAAGCATGTGAGGCTACAACACATTTCTCTGTGCAAGCCAGACTTTTTTTTGACAATCCTTTCTGCTCACTAAAGGGAAGGCAACCAACCGAATTACTGAAATCAGCTCCCTGCAGGAACTGTAGAACAGAATGAGTACAGCACACTCACCCCGCATTGCCTTTACCTTTCATAGAATCATAGAATGGTAGGGGTTGTAAGGGACCTCTGGAGATTATTGAGTCCAACCCCCCTGCCAGGGCAGGATCACCCAGGGTAGGCCAGGTGGGTTTTGAAAGCCTCTAGAGAAGGAGACTCCACAACCTCTCTGGGGTTACAAGGGTATGCTACCTCGTGCTAAATCTTAAAAGTCAAAAGCCCCAATCTGTGACAAAAAGAGAGCAAGAGAAATGAACACTGGTAATGGGAGAGATTCTTGTGACAGCTGCTTCTACTGAAATCCAGTTGAGCTAAATCTCCTCCAGTGGCTGCTAACACCGCTCCAGGAAAGAACATAAACTGTTAGCAGGCAGATTTATGTGTGTTCCTTAGCAGCCTTCATCCAGACCCCCCTTAGTATGGAGGAGTAGTTTTTAATATCTTCATTTGTTTGAACATAATCATAATGCAGCTGGTCAAATGTGGGGTGATGCTTGGTTTAAGTAAAAACGGTGGAAAATATTAAGGAAAAGACTTGTAAAGATGCAAGTGTGACTTACTGCAGACATAAATCTATGGTCAATCTCATCTTAACCTTGCTAAATTCTTGGTTCTGTGTCTCTTATACTTTTATTACAAGTTAATAGTATTCTAAGTTGCAGTCTACTAGAGTGCTATTTATAGGTAAACACAAAGCAAGCATCACTGCTATGATAAGTAGTTACCTATGATTGTAATCTATTATTGATTAATATAGCAGCTCACAAAATTCTTGAGATGTAAAGTGCAACTGGTTTGCAATATTATCATTGCTTCCTGCAAAATCAGACGCATTTTCATCATTCAGTAGGACAGATATATACCATATGCATCTACTGACTAAACACATATATCCTCATTGAGATGTTCTGAAGCTATCAACAAAACATAAATCAGCTCTGAATGTTCAAAAAAATGTAAAAAAAATGAATTAAAAAAATACAAACAGAGTTATAGATTTAGAAGCATTTGTTTTCATCAACTTCCCTTTGCTAACATTTGTGGCTTACACTGATCTAAGCTGTAGATGAGTAGAGATACAGATAATGGTAATGGAGTTACAGAGCAACTCAAGAAAATGTCCTTGGTAGCTGCAAAATTATTCAATATCAGTGTTTTATTTTCATTTAAGATCACTGGAAAATGCTAAAAAGTCAAATAGGTTATCAGAAGGAATACCAATTTCTAAATAGTATTTTATGAGGTCTGACATTGTGTTGGGTATTGTTCACAAACTACAGAGTCTGTTACACATACAGACAATAACAACAACAACAACAACAAAGTTTTCAGAAAATTGAAACTGGCTATTTATTCCAAGCATAATCCAATGAATAAATCTATTTTCAAAGGTAAAATCAACAAAAACTTATCAGCAAGCCTCAAATCAGAACTCTCTACTGCAATCTATGAGGATGACAGTACATATTTATTACCCAGGCATCAAAACTGCAGCTGTAGCTGCCGTTGCTGCTTGTTTCTTTGTTCCCCAGGAACATGATGCATCATAATACCATATGACAAGTAGGTACAGTGTCTCAAGTACCTTAAACCCCTCAAGACTCTAAAATTGCTGTGTGCTAGGTGAGGAAACAGTCCTAGATTTTTAGTGGGGCTTTAGGCAGCGCCAGCAGACATGGACATAGTGTTGCTGCTGCAGCTGGCAGAAAGGAGCACCCCTCATGAACACAGAAATTGTATAAACAGCAATACCTGCAGTTCTTAAACAGGTATAGGAAGGAAACTAGTGACAGTCAACCACTGCTCTATGCTCTCACCACTATTTTATGAAAAATAAGACAACTACATTAGGGATAGAAAAGCTGATATAAAATAAAATGCTGTAGTATTTAATTTTATAAACTTTCAGCAATGCTAGTAAGAAATGTGCCACCCAATGTTTCAGAAATGTGTTTTGTAGAAATAATGTGCTGATTTATATCAGAAGTGTTTTATAATCCAGTGATGTTCTATGGCTCATGTCATTTCTTAGCCACCGAGGTAACAGGCTTTAAGGTTTAGCTAGAGAGTTATCTTCTTTAGACTTGAGATTCATAAATTACTAACAGCATTTTTTCTTTACTTAAAGTAGCAGCTGTTTGAATAATACATATTACTAATAAACACATTAGCTTTGACATTACAAAAGCCAATCTTAGTACTATTTCATCCTTTATTTTCATTTCAGCATATGTGCTGGTTCAGACTGCAGCTTACAGTGCAACCTACCATAAAATCTAGATCTCATGAAATTCCCATGAATAACAACAGATACAATCCTCAGTTGTGTTTTGGTGACATTGCACAGGCATATTTAGATACTTATCAGGAAAAGGATCAGTGATTGCATAGATGAGAAGTACTGTTTTAAAGAAAACAGAAGCAGCAATGTTAACACTAACTTCTTCACAACATGACTGTCAGATTCAAAGAGTATTTCCAAGTCAAGTAATTATTTTACTTCAAAAGATGTAAAATACAATCTCTGTCCTTAACAAATATTTAAATCAACTGCAAAAGTGAATTGCTTACACTTAGAGCAAACCACATATTTTACTATACATTAAAATAGTTAACAAAGCTTTCCTCTTCATTACACACAGATCATGCAAATAGAGATCAATAGAAACCATGCTGGTATCTTACTGCCTGTTTTCTTCTTATTTTCTTCAATCTACAGTCTACAGCTTTTTTTTTAATTATTATTTTGTTACCAGTTGCAAAAGTGATGCTAAATACCAATTGTATAACTGATCTGCCCAACACAGAGTTGTGGACAAGTGTCTTCACATCGGCAATTGTCCTTGAAAAGCCTGGCTCAGTCTGACATAGTGTGATGCCCCCAGATGCTGCTGCTGGTATGTACAGCCACTGCTGCACACAGCATCCCAGTAACCTCTATTTGGGATCCATTGCAGCTGCATAGCTCACAATGCAGCCTTACACAAGTGTACTTTACTCAATTTTCTTAAATGTACAGCCACCTCACAAGAGAAAACAATACTAGGCACACATTGCAAGCAGAATACCTTGGGCAAGAGAAATATAGAAGCTTATGTTGTGGGGTTTTTAGGCTTTTGTTCGGAGTTTGTTCTTTCCTAACGTACATCTCTGAGTGCAGCTACTTTTCCTGCAACTGTTTGGCCTCTGTTTTTTGTTTTTGTTTTTTTTTTTTAAATGATGAGAGCCAAAACTGAACCAAACAGTTCAGTGTTGGTCTCACAACTGCCACATACAAGGACATTATCCCCCTGTTTCTTCTGTGTACTGTCACGTTCTATGTGCTCTGATTTACAAGTCTAACACTGATTTTTGTCCTACTCACATGTACTTTGTTATATAGCATATTTGCATTTCACCTCATTACTCAACAGTCTCTCCCCTCCCTGGATGTACAGCCTTCCCCTTTTTTCTTGATGTTCCTTAAGCCATCAGTCCTTTATTTGCTGTCAGAACAAGAAGTCCACAACAATCACCCACTCACACTCACAAAATATTAGCCAACATTAGCTTTATTTTGGACATATGGGACTACCCCTGCCTTTATAGCAGTTAGTCATTTGTCTACACTTGGAAGCAGCTATTTACTAGAGTTTATTTCTCTTCCTGGTGGATGAAAAGTAGTTATTTTTCTATATTATGAACACATCATTAAGCTCTTTTTGAGCTGTGGAGCACTAGTATTTATTAGAAGTTTCTTTGCATTATCACTATCAGCGTTCTTATTCAGTTAGAATTCTTTCATTCCTCATGCACTGAAATCCACAGCCAAAACATTTTTTCTTTCATGTCTTTAGCTTTCTTCATCAGTCAATCAAACCAGAGTTCAGAAGATTCTTAAGTGCTCTCTCAGTCAGAGTCAGGTCTGTGCTTTGACCATCATTTCATTTACTGTGTATTTTCTTTTCTTTACTATGAGGTTGGTGAGACATTGGAACAGGTTGTCCCTTCCAACTCAAGCCATTCTATGACTCTATGATTCTTCTGCAAAGCATCTCAAATAAGTAAATAGAGAAATAAAGAAATAGCATTTATTTCCATGTTTTTCAGTACTGTACCTACAAAAAAGGTCTGCTTCAGACCATGCTTGCTTCCTTTGCCGACAGTCTTACACCACATGTCAACAAACAATTTTTTATTTATTCAAATTTGTATTATATAATCATACTTGGTGTCTTATTGTTGACTTAAAATGTCATAACGATATATTCAAGATAAATTAATAACACAAATACCCCCTCATCAGATGAGAGATTATGAGTGTGTTGATGCACACATCAGAGCTGGATGCAAGACACTTAAATGCCCCAGGACTCATGTCCCCTGAGGATTTTCCAATAGGCCAATAACTTTCAGGGTTCTGCATCTGTTCCACTTCACTGTCCAGGAATCTGGGGTACTCTGCCCTACAGGCAAGTCATCTCCCCACATAACAGTGTTTATCCCCAGTGGATTTCCCTGAAATGGATGAGCCTACACAGTTAAACTAGTTCCAAAAATGACCATCAGTATTTTTCCCAAAAATAAAATAATTCAGTCATTTTGGGATTCAGTTAGATATTTTATATAAGTTAAACCATTTAATTAAGTGCATGCAGAAATACCCGAAAAGCAGTGAGATAACTAAGGCAACTGAGGTTATATTTGTAATTTAAAGCACTGCATTACTGTCAAAGAATAACGATCATACAATTAAAACTATTCCTTTAAGTTCTGTGACATTTGCTGAAATGAAGCTGTACTGATCCTGTGGTGTCCTTATTGGACCAAGTCTGATGGAAGAAGAAGACAAGGAGGGTGAAGCATCACAGCAAACATGACAGCAAGCCTAAGAGCTTGTTAACATGCAAAGGGTAGGTATTGCCTTCCCACCTTGCTCCTAGCTATCTGGTCATAGCTTGGCATTCATCAGGTCATTCATGTGAGATGTAGTAGCCTATTAAACCAGCAAAATATATTCAGAGATTTTCATTTGGTTGTTTATTTTGTATTGCTTTAGCAAGGGGTGGTGATGTTGTTTCTGAATTGCTTTCCAGTGCCAGAACCAGACCCAGCACAGAGGAGACCTGGAAAGATGCAGGTGTTAGCAGAAAGAGCTCGGAGGGAGGGAGAGAGACACCCCTCCTTTCAGAAGCTTTTCTGTATTATCCACACAGCCTGCTACTCACATGTTACACACACTTGATTTACTCATACAGGACTCCTGAAGTACAGATATATCTTCCCTGATATGCACAAACCAGAAAGCTGGCATTCTGTGGGTCTTGGCTTTGCAACTTCTAGATGGTGAAGAGCTACACGCTGTAATTCATTACCTCTTCCACCCTCCAAATATCACATCTAAGACAGCAGTGTTTATAGAGAATGGGAATATAATTTAGTCTGTCAAATTATATAGTTGAGAGTAATTCAACAAGCTTTTAGCTCTGCAAGTCCAACCTCACTTCTGAAACACAACAGCGAACTTCCAGCTGAGGGCAGCTTGTGCACAACTCCTCTGTTTTCAACCTAGTTACATCACTCAATTAGCCGGAGACAAAGAGATAAGCACAGGAGATGTAAGCACAGTGCAAGAGAGGATACCAGGGAGAACGCAATAATGTTGTCACCCCTTGTGGGATAAAGAGATAATTGTCACCTTTGGAAGAGAGAGGAGAATAGAAGGCAGAAGGTGACAAAAATTAAAATGCTCCATAAAATCAGCAATGCTCCTGAATCTATCCTTTTATGTCCTTAGACCACTATGGATAAAATGTTTCTAGAACATTTGATCAAAGCAGCACCAGTGACTGCTGCTTTTCAAGCCTTGAGACTATTTTCAGAAAAGGTGTTTCTGTCAAAAGACTGAAGATTTAAATTTGAAATAGTTTATGATCCAAAGGGATTTCTTTTCCCTGCCTGTTTTCTCTCGTGACATTTTCTAAAAGATTTGGGTAACTGAACACTTGTCTGGAGAGCAGTAGCAGCAGAACAGCTTCAAAGAGCAGGTGTGAAGCACAGCTAAAAATCTGGTCTTGGCTAACATTTTCTAAATGAAGCAATACCACCACTCTCATCTAAACAGATAGCTGTGTTCTAGCTATGACAGAGCTGGCATAAAACAGCAGGTAAAAATAAACACGCGTACTTCTAAGCATTAAATATCTGTCTGCACCACAGGAATAACTCTTGAAAAATATACTTGCAAATGAGTAAATTTCCCAAACATGAAAACATGGGGTTTGGAGAAAAAAACATGGGGAAGAGGAAGATAAATTGATGGAACAGAAGTGCCCAGCAATTTTCTTTCTAATAATCATGCTAGTGATGGAAAAGAGGAATGAAGAACCAGCATTCATCAAATCCCATAATACTGGAACCACGAGACACTCATCAAAACTATGAGGACATAGTTCTAAAATGGAAAAATTAGTGATGTTTTTCCTTTGAATGGCAGGTAGTGAGCTTCTGAAACTTGCATTAAGTGGGGATTGCTTATTTATTTCTTTTGTTTAGAAACAGGACTGGGAGGTGAACCACTTTACTGACCTCATGGGACACTTCATATATTCTTATGTAGCTTCTTTGAACTCTTGTTAGGCAGAAAGTTAAATGGAAAATCAGCTTTATGTCAGAGCCTGGGAAACAATGACTTTTTAAATAGGTTACAGAAACTGCTTCAATGTGAGTGAAGTACAGGATAAGCAGATGTACAGTTTTGCATCAGAGACCAGTTGGAATTAACACAGGAGAGAGAAATTTGTATTTTTTTTTTTCCTTCCCCCCAGGGCAAAACCTGTTGTGGTCAAAATTATCCAGCAATTTTAATAAGAAAGATGCATGCTTCATATTTGCCAAGAGAAGATCTCTGTTAACAATGGCTGATACAAGCAGTCTGTGGCATTGGCCAGTTGTGCTCTTTGCTTTTGCATAAGTCTCCCTTAAAGGCCTACAGAACAATAGTGTTTCTAGAAATTAAATAACATCATATAAATTCCCTGGTTCTTTCAGTATGAACCATCATGAATTAAGAGCCTTTCTGAAGAAGTTTCCTCAGAAAAAAAAAAATTATTAGGAGATGCTACACTGTGCATCTCCTAATACCATGAAGAACAGAGGTGTATTCCACAGCTGAGCTGGAAGAAATGGCAAGTGAAGACCAGCAACTTGAGTTTCAAATTTTGGTAAAAGGTGATCAAGTACAGCAACATCTTTATGTTTCTACCATTCATACACATCCTGAATCTGGGATTATAGGAAAATACAAAGTACTGTAAGCATGATTTCATTATGCTACCATGTAAGTCCCTTCGAAACAGAGTTTTAGTCCATTCAGCCTCCACAGAAGAGGGGATGTTTTTTTTTCTTTTCTTTTCTTTTTTTTTCCCTATCTCCACTCTCTAAGGCCCTTTTTATTTTTTCTTGCTTATTCTTTGAGGAATGCTATCCACAACTGAAACACAGATGCCCTTGTTGTGTAGAAAAGTGCCTCTATTTTTAAATAATGCTTTCTTAGCTGAAATTTACTGTATTTTGGGCAGAACTTACTCTTGTTATTCAGGAAAGTACAGGAATCAGATGGGGAATGGACAGAACTTCTTTGGATGAAATTTCTTCCTTACAACTCAGCAGCATCCTTTGTCAACAACTGTCTTAGCACAAAACTGTGCTGTTGCCAGCACAATGACGTGAGAGAAACCCAGACTAAGCTGTTGCATTAGATTAGCATTTAGATGCATATACACAATTTTACACAGCTATGCTGAAACAGGACAGCACAATCATAGCATTTTTTTCATCACAGCAAGAAAAAGTATGATGTGTGAACATCTGAGCACTCTGTTTTACACACAGAAGAAAGTCTAAGGGAGAAATGTTCCTGACAAGGTACCAGCAATTCATAAGCAGATGAAGGTGGGGAAAAAGGGATACTAGCCAGGAAATGATGCATCAAACAGTACTCATTTGCTGGCCACTGCAAGAGAAGAAGTAACCTTTATGTTTTGTCAGTCTTTAATGTGCCTTTACACATTCAGTTAGGCTTATGGTTAGCAAAACGCAAAACGGTTAGATGCTCTTTTTTACTGTTCTTTCCTGCCATGCCTTTTTTTATCCAGTGCTAGATTTTTTCTGCTGTATGAGCCATCTCTTCCAGTGCCCACATAAGCTCTTTGGTGGCTGCCTAAAATACGGTCATTATTAGTTGTCTTAGGTTAAAAAGCACACAGGAAAGACAATAAAATGAAACATGTACACTTGACAAACTTTTGGCAAGTTTTTCTGAATGTTTTGGAAACAAAATGACAGGTGCTGGAATTTTTTGAAAGAAATGCTTTCATTCTGGTGATACACGTAACCAAGTGCTGAGTACTAATATTTAGCAAGTTTCCTGATCTAAGGTTGGCCTCTGAAGCATGAGCAAAATAATTCCTTTACTCTTGACTCAATCTTTTTCAGATGGTGCAAAAACATTGATGTAAAAAACCTGTCTTTCCAGAGAAGAGGAAACAGTCTGAAGCACTGTGACTAGGAACTCAAGCTCTTTTTAGTGTGTATTAAAAAGTAAATATGAACTGCTGAGGTGATGTTCAGAATTGTTCTTTTAAGGTTGAGTCCCTGGTGATTTCAGTTTCTAGCTCTGTCTGTGGAAACAGCACAACAGCACATTATATTCCACCATCATGGGCTGGGTTTTTTTTTTTTTTATTGCTTTTGTAAGAATGAATCAGAAGAGATGCCATAAAGCCTTTTAAGGACACTGCATTAAGCAGCAGTGCTATCTCTTCAACAGTGCAATTCCAGCTGATGTTCTGAAGTAATTTCTTCCATTTTCTTTAAACTACATTAATCTCAGCAGAGAACACAACCACATAGGCTGTATTTCATTTGTTCTAATGATGACCTGAAAGACTGTAAGACGTACTATCTCCTTTCTGTGCACTTCTTCTTGCCCAGGTTCTGTCATATTAGATGGATGCAGGCGATTACTTGGTTCACTATGTTTACTAGGCAGCCTATGTTGTTAGCAAGGTCTTTGCATCAAAGTAGAGCACAGTGGTATTATTCATGTGCAAGTGCTGAGCACGGTATCTTCAGACGATTATCTTTCTAAGTGAACAACCCTAATTCAAAACTACCTTGATGAGAAAGGAAGACTTTTAAAGGCACAAAGACCAGACAGCTTTACAAATCCTATTTTAATTATGAATGTCTGTCAGCCTTGGATGATTCTTGCTGCTGGCTAGAGAAAGGTTATGATAGGAGACTCATTTCCAGTGTTACATGGCTACTCTACATCTGAAAATTCCTCTGCAGGCAGAAGTAAGCCCATGTTGATCAGGAAAGAGCATTTGGAATTAGCTAAAAGGCTGTGGGTTTTAGCTAACAGCCATCCATGTCTAGAACACAAACCCTGATTTTCCCTCTTTCTTTGGTAAAAACTTTTACACGGGAACTCAAACCCTTTTGTTCAATATTCCTTAAAAGTTTATAGTGACTAGAGGATTTTAAAGCTTTCTTTGGCAAATCAATTAAGGCAGCTCAAGGCACACAGGAACTGTCCAGGACTTAAACTTTCTAATACATATTTCCTAGTGACAGTCACTGAAATGGGTCAGTTTTCCATTTTATAATGGAAAAATAATAATCTTCTTTCATCTAAATTTGCAGAAAGCTTCTACCAGCCTTTTATTTTAGCTCAGTTGTAGTTTTGGCTTTACTTGACAACTGTTAGAATTACTATGACATTTAAGATGGCTATTTCTGTAAAGCTAAAAAGCCCAGGCTAAACTTTCTAATCCTAGTAGTCTTGGAATTACTTTTCTTTAAAATTTCAGATTTTGTCTATATTGCTTTCCATATCAGAAAGCACTCCTGAAAACAGCAATGTGTGATGATAATGAAGTAGATGTTTCATCCTCTTCCACTTCTTTAGCGCTACATCCCTCCAGGTGATGCTTTCTTTCATCAGCAGCAAATTCTGACCAAAAGCTGCAGAGAAGAGCATTAGTGTTGCTGGGAACATCGATCTGAACAGGCTTGGTGGTGACAGGAAGGAGATCTAACCAACATATTATTCATCAAATCAAATTCATCCCTTTCCACTTTAAAGTCCATTTTAATCCTTCAGGCTGTTCTAACCTGTGCCAACAGCCTGCAGAGAATAGTGAGATATAACTAGCATGGTTTTGAAAATTTAAAGATTATCTATATCCCTGTAGCAGTTTTACTGAGAAGACAGAAGTCTCCATGTTCTTCAGAAAACACTCAGATCCAAAGACATTGGAATAGGCTCAGTTTGGTTTCTGAGTGATCACCCTCATGTGCCATTAGATCCTATATAGCCTAACAGCTTTCCAGCTGGCATATATCAGACATCTCAAAGTAGTAGCTCTCTTAATGCTCTCTTAAGAGTAACTGTGTTACTTTGGGATCACTTCTACATTTTCAGAATGCTAAACATAAGGCTTACTGATATTTAAGCATCTTCCCACTGTAATGGATGCTTTTAAAAGTATTTGTGAAATATTTTGTTGTTTAAAATACATTCTCTGCCTAAAATTCCAAGTACAGTGACCCAGTCCTTGTTTTGCTCATTTCTCTGTTCCCGGGGAGAGATGGCTGCCTCATAGTCAAAAGCCTCTTGGCTTGATGTCAGTATAGAAACCATTCTTATCAGTTTGGCTGCTTTCTTCAGCCCTGTTTGAGAGATCAGACATTGAAGGTCTAGGAAGCATTATATTTGGAAGAGACCTCACTGGAAAACAAAGAAACCATTGTTTAAAGATGCACTATTCTTCATTTTCTTACAAAAGATACAACACTACAGGTTCTAAATAAGCACAATGAGTTGAAGCTCATGCTGACACCTCCGTAATTAAAGCATTTCAGCATCAGGCGCTTGGCTTCTCTGAGAAGAGTACATGAAGAAAGACAGCAATAATATCTAAACAGCCTGAAGGAAGACAAATGACAAATTCCATTATTTTCTCTGGCTATCTCCAGTATCGTAACCTTTTCCTTATCTCGGTCAACACACTCACACTGAATTGAATGGGACTAAATTTCTCTTTAATACTTTGACAAATTGCACTGCTCTGTACAATAGCAGCAAACCTTGTATTCACAGCTGCCCTTAAAAATCAGTTACTTCTATTTTTTAATCCTTGTCATCAATCATCTATGCTAATTAGCCAAGTGTATGGCATTCCCATAGTGTATTAAATGTCCCAAAATAACTAATGAGAAGCCTTTTATTTCATCTGTCTCAAATGAAAGTGGTATTAGAATAAGAAAGTATTTCCTTCTCTGCCACTGGCATTCAATGAATATTTATGATGTTTTTCACTATATTGCAGTAATATGACAACACTGAATTCCAGCTAGAATGTGGATACAGCACTTAAAAGGAGACTCTACTCTCTTTCTATCACTCATAAAAGGAATTAATAATTGCAGAACAGCTAACACAAACAATTGCTTCTCAAATTAGATCATATTTTATCTTCATATGCTAAGCTGGAAAAGGAATCTCTTAATTTGTAGCAACAACTATCTTTAAAAACACTAATAATGTGAACCTATTTATTAAATATTTGTAAAGCTATTTTATGCACAGTACTAATGCTGACTGATCAAAGTGTACGTAATTAACGGACAAGAAAGCAATCGTTGCAATAACGGAAAACTTATTAGCATACAAATTATCTTGTTTTCAAAAGCTTAAAATACCCATATAAGGAAAACACTGCTTATATCAGACTCTTTTTCTGAGGCCATTAAACCAAGTCAACTTCCCTGGAAAGGCCACATTACTGTGTCTCATGGTAACTGATAAAACTTTGTCCTCTGGACAGGAATTTGTAGGAAATGATTAGGAAGTTTCAAATAAATCTGGGTACCAGGTGGGTTATATTCTTGGGCTATGTTACTGTCCAAGTTAGATAAAGGAATTTATGCAGCACAGTTTTTCAATCCTATTTCTCTCTCTTCAATTACTAGCCATCAGATAACTTGCACTGGCAATCCCTGGAGACAGAAAAGGCTTTATCTATCAGGCTCTTCCTTTTTTTTTCTCATCAGAAATCTTCCCTCTGCAATGTGCCAGCAGGACTATACAGGAATAGAAGAAGTGAGACATTTCCTGATGAGGACGTGACTTTTTTTTGACTCAATGTATTCAGGAGAAGAAATTTTACTTCCTAAACCCTGAAAATAATTTCTGTGGCTTGAAGCCAGGAACAATTTCCAGTGCTCTCTATCTCCCAGGATGGACACGTTCTGTCCTACAGATGACAACACAACGTTCATAGTCTTGAAGAGACACATGATGTTCATACTCTCACATTTTAAAGTTCCCTGTACAGTGGTGTGCACATAGGAAGTACTGGATCCAGGGATAAATTTTTTCCTAGTTGCAAGATTTTTTTTATATATAACCCCCAAGAGACTATTAATATCCTATTTAAAGGTGATACCTGGGAATAGAATTCATGTCTCCAGTGATTCTAATCTGTATCATGGAAACAGTATCATGGAAAATATCTGAAGTCTTCTCCTGACATCAGTGAAGTCTAATTAATACAAATTTCTGTCTCAAGACAGCATTCATCTTTTCTTTTTTTTGTGAAACTGTCCAAATGATGAATGTTTTTACCCAGAACATGCAATACTTTATTAATAAAGAGCATAATTTGGAGGTTTTCTGAGTCTCTGAACCTCTTTAAAATTTAATCCTAGAAGTCAAGCCACTACTCACTCCACCGAGATTTTATCCATGGAGTAATCCATGGAAAACAATGGGCTAAATATTCTAGATCACATCTAAGGAAGAGAAACATTCTTATTAACTGCTCTCAGTGAGAAGGATGAGACCTTCCTATCTTGTATGTAGACTACCATTGGCCATTGCAACATTTTTGTCCAAAATGCATTTTATGTGGGTCTGCATAGTCTCACTAAAGTTAAAGCAGAAGCCAATAGTGCTTAATTTATACAACTCACATGTGTAGTAGAGCATGCTGATAACTATTTATTTCCTCCTGAGTGAAAAGGATAGTCAGGTGCATATAAAATATTTCCACTTTTAAAATGTATAAGATCACAGAATCCCAGAATACCAGTGTGGTAGGGGTTGGAAGGGACCTCTGGAGATCATCTAGTCCAACCCCCCTGCCTAAAGCGGGTTCACCTACAGCATCACATCCAGGTGGGTTTTTAACCTCACCAGAGAAAGACACTCCATAAGAGATACACAGATGAAGTGTATATAGAAATCAGTATGTCACACATTACAAATATACTAAATATTACTCACAGGTGAGAAATGGGGAAATGGCAGACAAAGTATTCTCTGTTTTGATTGTTTGCATTTACTGAAATCATTGTAAATTCCATTTAATGAGAGTCTAGTAGTCCAGCATATGAAACAATATTTAGGAGCTATTATGCTATTTTAATATTATAGAGTTTTCCTCTAAGATTTTCTTCTTATGAGAAACAGTTTCCTAAAGGAATATGATCAATTACAGCTTGAGATGAACCACATTTAATTCCAGATTTATCTAGGGAACCCATGTTAGGAAAAGCAATACATTTCAAAACCATAAACTCTTACTGGAGTTTTATTTTAAATTTTCTGTACATCAAATACTAGAAATCTCTTGCTCTTGATTGTCTTCTTCCCCATAGCTAATAGTTATAATAAAATTGTACATTTTGTTTCTATGTGTATTAAGTTAAATCAGGTTTGTTTGGTCACTGTATGCAGTCAGTTAAATTTGGTGTATCTCAGAATGGTGCTTATCAAGGAGACATGTTATCTTTCCACAACATTAGCCCATCCTGTAATGAACTAGGGGTGCTGTCATAGTAAGTCCTGCATTACTTCTTTGGGGGATTTTGCTTCTTTCCTATTATTTATCTCTTTTACCCAATGATATGAACAGAAAATCGACTGAGCAAAAATACTCTAGCTCAATGTTGGAAATAAACAGCAAACTTCCTGAAAACACGGTACATTCAACAGAGCTGAAGTCTTCAGTTAGTTCTCCTTTTCCTCACAGAATATCTCCTCAGACAAAGCTGGAAATGATGCCTAATCCACAGAAAGTTTGACTCGAGTGCTGCCTCCACAGGGTGCACTATCATGAATCACACACTCCAGCCCAAGACTACTGCTGTGGGTTAGTCTACTTCTACACTGAGAAACAACCTTGTGAGTGGCAAGGGAACAGTTATTTTCAGACAATCAGGTCCCATCAGTGCTCAGTTTACTCTCCAGCATAGTGGGCTTCCTGATATCACAAAAGTGTAAAGGAAACAGTAGATAAAATGGGAGGAGAGCTAAAGAGCAGGCCTGAAACAAGAACATGAGACACTGGTTTTTAAGATGAATTATCTTTCCTTCTTCCATATTCTGGATGCCTAACCTCAGGAGAAACAAAACCTGACCCATTATCACCCCTTCTGCTGAAGAAAACTGTACCATCTGGTTCTAAGCAGGTTTGATTTTATATTATTTTCACCTTTTTTAGCAGTATGGCCTTTGAAAAATTGGTGGTTTGCAAGTTACAAAGTTACATCATCTTTAAACGTAAATTTTACTCTACAGTGAAATCAAGTTAGGTCAGGTTTTGTTTTTCAAACAGATTGTAAAAACAGTATTTGTCAACAACTCCAAGAAGCAGATTTCAATATATAGCTTTCCTATGCCACTAGTAGGAATAAGCGTCCATGTTTCTCCTGTTACTTTATGATAACTCTTGGTAACCTATTTTGGGGTTCAAAGAGTTTATAAAAGAGGCTTCCAGTTCACCCAGGTGTCAAATAAAAATACCTCACCATTTCTTCTTTGCTGACACAAGTAGAACATAACAACATCATCAATAGCATTGTCAGTAGATTTTGGGGGAATTTGACACATCCAATTCTTGAAGAAGTATTTAGCATTTTTAATGCTAAATGTCAGTGAGTACAAATGCATGCTAATTCCTGTGCATTTTAGAAGTACTATATAGCAAGTATCAGAATCACTCAAAGGCATGGCCTTGCCTTTATTAACATTAGTGAAAGACAAACTGGACACAGTCTGCCAGTAATGGCATCCTTATTACCCTGTCTGCGAAGAGACTGCACAGAAGGCCAGGGAGGATGCCAGCTGTTCCCACCTCTATCAGTCCTACCCTCCTGCAGTGAATTACAAGATTAAGCTAATAAAACATTGCAGGATTCAGGAATCTGGATATCAACATGGCCAGTGTTTACAAGAAAATAAGGTAGGTCTAAACAAACTAATGTACTATCTAAAGGCAACGAGTTATAATCATGAGGAGGAAAAGCAAAAGTGCCTGTGTCTGCCTGGAGTAAGCTTTGGAATAATTTATATTGAGAAAAATCCTATCACTTACAAATACTGCCACTGCAGAAAGATGTGAATTAATGAAGGGAAATTCAGAAAGCCACAACACAGAAGCAGCTTTTGCCACCATCATGCATGTCAAATACTATTTCCCTTCTCAGATCACAGCATTTAAATCAATGGCCTGCTCACTGCCATGTAACTTCTTAACATATGCATTGGTAGAGGAATTTAAATCAAATTAAGTACATAAGGATTAATTTCCTGGGGAGGATTAAGATCTTTCCATCTATACAGAATGGTTGAATAGCAAGTGAAAAAAAAAAAAATTTACCACAAATATTTGAAGGAGGTAATCAGTAAAGAAAAAAGCTTTTTTATTTAGGTACTGAAAAGGTAATTAAAGAAGAACTATAGCAGGAGAAGCAGATTAGATCTCTAGCACAAAGAAGAATAGAAGAAAGAAATATGTCTTAAATAAAGACTTCAGGCTTTGGTCATGACCAGCAGGATTCTACTGCAAGTGTAGAAATAAGAGCAAAAAGTAGTGCCATCTTGGAGTGGAAGAGAGATGGTGGTAAAGAGGAAATTGTGTGTGCAAGGCTTCAAGGCTGTGCACAGCAGCATCTGCACTGTTGCTCTGCAATGCAAACCATGCATATTTGATAAATTACAATCAGTATTTAAGTTAAATAGTGCAGTCTGAATTATGAATGTAAACTGTGCCTTATTTTGGCTGTCAATTAACAAAGGTTAAAGGGACATGAACTTAAAGTTGCATTTACCTAAAAGGCTGTGGTTATTACAAGTAACTTATCTCATTGTTATAACTGTAAGACAAGTGAAACAACAATAACAGAATCTTATGAATGTAGTACAGCTTAAATATTCTACCATGATGAGTTAATTCTTTTATAAAAATGTAGATAATAATTTTACTTTGTCAAAGAAAGATAGCCATCCCTCTTTTCCCTTCCTAAAATCACAGAATCGCAGCATGTCAGGGGCTGGAAGGAACCTCGAAAGATCACTTAGTCCAACTCCCTTGCCAGAGGAGGATCACCTAGATAGGGTCACACAGGAACGCATCCAGGTGGGTTTTGAATGTCTCCAGAAAAGGAGACTCACAACCTCCCTGGGCAGCCTGTTCCAGTGCTCTGTCACCCTCATCATGAAAAAGTTTTTCCTTATGCTTACAAGGAAACCTCCTATGTTCCAGCTTGTAGTTGTTGCCCCTTGTCCTATCATTGGATGTCACTGAGACGATCCTGGCTCCATCCTCCTGACACTCACCCTTTACATATTTATAAACATTGATGAGGTCACCCCTCAGTCTCCTCCATGCTAAAGAGACCCAGCTCCCTCAGCCTTTCCTCATAAGGGAGATGTTCCACTCCCTTAATCATCTTTGTAGCTCTGTGCTGGACCCTTTCAAGCAGTTCCCTGCCTTTCTTGAACTGAGGGGCCCAGAGCTGGACACAATGTTCCAGATGTGGCCTCACCAGGGTAGATGGGGAGGAGAACCTCTCTAGAGCTACTAACCACAGTCCTTCTAATACAACCCAGGATGCCATTGGCCTTCTCAGCCACAAGGGCCCATTGCTGGCTCACGGTCATCCTGCTGTCCATGAGGACCTCCAGGCCCCTTTCCCCTGTGCTGCTTTCCAAAAATCTCATTAGAGCATGAGAGAATGACTGCATTTCAGAATTTTTCACTTTTCCCTTTACTGTATGAGATTCACTGCTGAATGAGATTATATTAGTGACTCACGGGGCATTTGGAGCAGGTTCATTCCTGGCTACTCTCTCCCATGCACAGTCAGGCATTACTGAGCATTGTGGAAAGCAGTCTGAGATGTAGTTGGTATGAAAGAGAAGAGAAAATAAGGCAGCTATATTGTACTGGGGTTGCATCACATAGAGCCGCGTTTTGTTACTGAAAGGAGTCTATGGTTTATGTATTGTAAAAAGCATTTGCAGACCTCAAAGAATAAAGCCAACTTAACACCGAAGTTACTATTGCAATTTTATTATCTCCATTTGATACTCTTATTTATAACTTAAGATAATAAAATACATGCAGTCTGGAAAAGCCTAACACATTATATCTCTGCTAGCATTGTATCTGGGTTGTAGCACTGCCTTGCATGTCGCTCAGAGAAGTGAAAAGCATGTCACAAACTAGATTTTAGCCATGACAAGCCCCCAGGCTGTGTCATGCGTTTATTGAGAAACCAAAGTCTGACATGCCTCTAATTTCACTGAGATGCACATTAAAAATTGTGTAATACTCACGTTTTGTATAACGAGTTTATTCTCTCTTACTGTTAGCATTTGGGATATTGTAAAACAGTTCCACAAAGAGAGGTTACTAAACATTAACTCTATATGGGAAATGTTTCTTTTACTGGGATACAACCTACCTTGTGAAATAAGGAACATACTCCTAAGACTTGATTCAATACAACCCTTCACCAGTCCTTTTGGAATATAGGTGCTCAATATTCAGTGTGCTCTTAAGCACTTCACTTAATCAGGGACTAAGAAAAAGACCAGTATAAACAGTTTGAAAGCCTAAGAGAAAATATTTTTCAGAAATAAAACATGAAATTGAGCTATTCTTCCCCCAGTATTTTTAAGTATCTCTATTAAGAAGTAGAGAAAGAATATTTTACAGTTTTTAAGCGTTTTGTTAATCTTTACATGTTCCCTTGATTTACAGTGGAGAAATACGCAGTTTGACATTGGTAAAGGGGCAGTAATTAGGTTCCTAGACATTTATTTTGTAATTTTTATGGAGTTCTTTCTAATAGAGCTCTTTTTTATCAATCATCATTTGGTGAGCCTTTAACTAATTTACCAATTCATTAAAGTGCTTACCTAAAATACCCTGAATGTGTAAGATGGATAATATGATTATCAGGATATACATAAAATGCATCATCCACTTTCCTGTAGAAATACTCTATGGATTTACTTCAATCAGAAATACAGTACAGTATGTTTATGTTTAAATATGTACTAGATGATAATAAGTTGCAAAAGAAAATCAATATTCTAGGCACTTAGCTGCATCTTTATTTGCCTGAAAATTTGTAACATCTGACATTTACTCACAGATGTACAATATATAGAACTCTAAAATACCCAGATTTAAAAAAACAAACAAAAAAACCAAATTAACAAATGTAAAAAACAGATCTGAAAATAAATAATTGGCGAGGTAGTTGCAATGTTTTCTTTCCTTTCTTCCTTTCTTGTATATCCTGTTTGCAGTAACAGCTACAGAAATTTATGATCCCAGTGACTCTGGTGCCACTACTCAGGTTTTAAGGGAAAGTATGCTTAATATTCATGATCTATAACTTTAATACCTCTTTTTCCAAATCTTATTTCTGTTCCCTCTGCTGGTTCCAGCACAGGAGCAGCTGGGATGCATGTTAGAAGTGCTCTGGACAAGGTTTCCTCCCTTTTCTCCCAGGTTACGGGCTGCCTCAAATTGGGGAAATGGCCCCTGCTGTGTCCATTGGAACTTAACAGCTGTGTTATAGAAAACAGCCCCAAAGCAGAGAAAAAGCTTAATTTGCTCTACTGCACTGTTATGAAATACACAGTAAAGGATGTCTTTCTATCCATAAACTCTCACCTTTTTTTCTGCAAGAGGGAAAACTTGACACAAACACACACAGGTCTGAAACATTAGGCTGAAAACCAAGCACTGAATCTTTTCTAGAATACTAATTGTGTCCCTTTTATATTGTCCGGGTTTGAGCCTGAACAGAACTATAGAAAAACCTGCATCTTCAACATGGAAACTAACAGAAAACATCATCTAGATACACAGAGATACATATTCCCAGTGCCAAAGTCTTTGCATTCAAACAAAAGGCTACAGGATAAATCCTGTTAAAATGAGTAGCTTTAATATCACACAGAAATTCACAAATCCATAAACAACTTCAAAGTTTACAATGGAAAGGTCCTTACAATGGCTTTGTGACGCTGCTGCTGTCTACACGCAAATCACAATGATCGGTATGTTACACAGGACTTAATGCTGTTGTTGGTTTGGTTTGCACTCATCCAAAGAGACCAGGAGACAATTATTTCTCAGCTGTAGGTGTAGCTTGACTGATTTATTTCTAGATGCAATTTAACTGATTTGTGTTCTTGCCCGAGCCAATTAATACTTTTAATCTGCTAACAAATTTTGTGGTGTCATAATTGCTTTTTTTATTAATTTTGCTTTGCTTCTATCTCATTGAAACTGCCATAATGGAGAAGAAATTGTGTACCAGACACCAGGAAAGGTTTTCGTTTAAAAGATAAAAATAAAAAAAGAAAATTAACTGACAAGATAGACATTTTGGGTCTCAAATGCCAAGCTTCAGGTTCATTCATAACAAAAGCACCAATAACATGTGACTGCAATGTTAGAAAACTCAACGCTGAGAAAGTCTAACACTTCCAATTAGAAAATACCACTGCAGCCTCTTTTGGAGATGCCCACATGCTTCTCTGGTATGCCACAAACATCTGAGCTCAATGGAACAAAAGCCTCCAGGCTACAGAAGTTTACCTCTGCCTCAGAATTCACATTCAGCTGAGACATGCATTTCTAATCACTGTAACTTCTTCTCCCCTCTGTAACTCCTGAAGAACATTTTAATTCCTAAAGAATATTTTAACTGAAGAAGCTCAGCACAAACATTCCAAAAATGGAGCCCCACAGCCACCAGGCAGATTGAGCACCACCACCACAGTGCCTCAGAAAGCAAGTCAAGCAGCAGAACACAGGACTAGAAAGCCAAGTAAGGCAAGACCTTCAGTTCCTGAGACTCCACTAATGATTCAACAAGCTATTTCCTCCACTGCATGGAGCAGGACCCTGTCCTTCACTGAGAGTGGCAGAGGGAGGGAAAATTGCCAGGCTCTCTGTTGCTGTCTCTCACTCCTGGGACAATATTCTTTGCAGTCTCTTGCTGTGGTCTTTAACTCTATATATTTTTCAGCACTCGTAATGATGGGTACTTATATACAACATCATTTTAATTACATGATCAAACACAATTGAACCTCTGCCCAATTCAGCAGCTAGAATGAATGAAGCAGAACTGAAATTGCACAGACAGAAAAATTTCACCAGAGGTTTATGAGGGACAATTTACAGGATAAAATGTAGAATTTACAAGGTATAAAAGAATCCATAACTGCATTTTTCAAAGTTTTTAATTTAAAGAGTTGGCTCCTATATAGCTCATCTATGCCTACTAATGATAGATTTGGAAAAAAAAAAAATGTCAATCCATCTATGATGGAATATCAGTGTAGTTTTTGTTGACTGTGAAATACAGCATATGGACAACTCTTCCCACAAATCATTCTCTATAATATCTTGATTTGTGGTTATTTACTCTGGAAAATACTTCAGTTTGTCAGTATTATGATGACACTGAATTTTCCATGTCACCATATAGCACATAAAGTATCCTCTGCAGTGACAGGAAATGTCAGTCCTGGACAGCTTTATTTACATGATCACTCTTTGGATTTAAGTTATGTTGTTTTGATTTGAGCCAAGTTGTTTTCAGCTAAATTACCTGTTATTACACCTACTGATACTAATGAATGGCATGACACAGAAACTGTACGGGTTATACTCAGGGTGAAGGGTCACCCAACCCAAAATTCTTGATCACACATAAGTGAGAAAGCTGGGTACTGCTTTGCTTATCTTAGTCACACACACAAGATTTAGCACTGTCAAAGTAGTCCAACAGTTCTTGGATGAGAAGCAGAAAGACTTTAGGAGAGACAATAAAGTTTCTTGAAGGTTCGGCTAGATGTTTGAGGTTGGATGTATAGAAATACATATAGTGTTAGAAGTTTCAACAACACAGAGATGTAAGAAACTCTTTTTAGACCATGCTCTAAAAGAATAATCAGTTTCCTGACAGTGATTAATAGGCATGGTTACAGTTTTGGTGCATTTGAAGTCATTAAAAATCACAAAACTAGGAAAATTATTGTCACACAGAAAGATTCAGTACGTGAAACATGATGGGTCCTAGTCTTGATTAAACTGTTTATTACAAATTGAGAGAGCAGCCTGCTTCCTGTCCAGTGTTTTGGGTTCATATGCTGACAACCTCAGTTGTCATTATGGACCAGATATCAAGCAGATGATAGAATCTTGGCATAATTTTTCTAAAATTTTTATTAACAGAAATACTAAAAAAAATTTTCAAATTAAGTGTTTAGGAAACAAACAAACAAACAAAAAAGGCAGCTTACTTTAGTATGAGAAGTGCTGCCTGTTTTGCCACGGCAGATCTGAAGCTGGGACTCGGCACCAGCAGAGCATGCTGTCCTAGACTGAAGCAGCTCCAGCAACAGCCTCCCTGCATTTTCTGCCTCCTGACCTTCCAGGAGTTTTTCATGTGAAGAGCTCCAAGGGTGGAGTCCTACTGTACCCTATACTCTACTGAAGTGAGAGATCTTTGTTGTGTTACGAAGTCTTAAAAAAAGAACACTATCTCAACATTCCTCTAGCAGAGGCTGGATAATTTAAAAAACTTTCTCATCACCAGCAACAGCTGAGGCATCAACCTCATAGGAGAAGATGGTGGGGAGAAGAGCAGAAGGTAACAAAGTCCTAAAAGCTGATTAAAAAAATACTAGAAAGCTATTTGGAAGTGTACATTTGTCTACAATAAACATCATTATAATATTTTAATTTTCCTGTGTTTCACTAAAATGCTTGCAGGCTCCAATAATCCTATTTGCAACTGGAGCACCTCTCTAAGGAAGAAAACTAGTTCATCATAGAAATCATGACTGCCAGAAAGGAGGAGCGGTGATGTATGAAAATATAATCCATTGAACATCAGACCTGACAACCTCAGAGCATTTCCAGGCTATGTCAGCTAATAACACCATTTTTAACATTACAGGTGGATTCACAGTCAGCAAAATGCTATATTCAAGTTAAGGAATATTTTTGCCTTGAGCTGTCATAAAGATTAACAACAGCGGAGAGTATGCTAATTGGTAAAGCCAAAAATCTCAGAAGTACTGCAGTGTGAACAGAGAATTAGAAAACAGTTTTAAGAGTTTAAGCTTTTTTTTTTTTTTTTTTTTTTTTGCTTTCCTGAAAAAAAAAATGTCACGATAAAAAATTTTGCTCAAGGGTAAA